>LPNX010270308.1:75423-286522 GCA_001517045.1 Pseudotsuga menziesii
CGTCTCTTTAAACGGATTGACACCATCCACTGCCAAAGAAATTCTAGCATTACGAGGTTTTTCTTTAAAGTGTGGCCATTTTTCCTCTATGTTTGTAAATGCAGAACCATCTATGGGCATTCGAAGAATATCATCTCCACTTCTATTCCGTGCATGGTAATCCATAAATTGTGCTATGTTTTTGCACCTAAATAGTTGTTGCAAGTGTGGAATAATGGGAATATAACGAAGAACCTTACGAGACACCTTTTTAGTTACTTGATCTGTTTGATATCTACTGCTATGACATATAGGGCATTCTGTTGCAAACTCATACTGATTATAATATAAAATATGATCATTAGGACATGCATCAATCGCTTGATAGTCCATTCCAACATAGTTCATGATATTTTTTAAATCTCGGTATGTGTGAGGTAATTTATTTGATGGCGGTAACAAATAATCACCTATGAAACTGTTACAACAAATTTAAAAAAAATGGTTAGTATAAATATTTGAATAGCATAATATTAACGACAACAAATACATCCTTATTATTTTTATGATGAAGTATGTATACCAATACAAATATTATAGAAACATAAATCAAATCATATATATGCGATCGATGAAACATATAATCACATACGTACCTTAACACCAGCATGATGGCTGTGTTTGAAAAACCATGCTTAACCTTCAAGTTCATTATCAGCAACACAGCAGAGAGAACACTTATGCGGGAGCCTTCAAAAAGCGGTTCGTCTGCCTTCTCAAGTGTAGGTAAATCATGAAGATCTTCAAAGTCATCAATTGGCGGCACATGAGGTTGATCATCATCCATTCTAACATTAAATGCATCATTAATTAATGCATTTGCACCATCATCCTCAATTATGTTATCATCATGATCATCATCTAATTCCATGTCATCATTAACTTGATCATGATCAGTATTCGCATGACCTGCATATTGACGTTCCTCCTGCGCGAGTTGTTCCATAATTACCACATTCTCCATGTTCGGAATAGCCCTAGGAGGCCCTTGCTTTATAATTACAATTAAAACATCAAACAAAGAACGTTAGTCATGTCGATTAAGTAACAAAAATAAAAATGATACAATATACAATTACAAAAACTCACAATATAAAGACCGCATGATATATAATCATGAATTATATTGACTTACCAATGGATGATATTCATGCCCCCCCTCAACATTTCCATGTTCCCTACAATGTTTTTTAGTTGTTTTGATCAGTAACCTTCTCGTATTAAAGCCCCTACATCGACTGCAAGGACAATAACATTTTCCATCACCCCTTCTTTCCACTCCATCCCACAACCTAGCAAGCAATTGTCGATTTTGTTCTGGATCTTGATGACCTGTAACATTATTGTTACGTGGCATTTTATTACTCAAACCCTAAGAACAAAGTACGAGCAAACCCAAGTATATGATGAGTCTTCTTTTCCACAAGGATTAGAACCAAATCCAAAGAGCAAGACTAAAATCCAAGACCAAGTGGGAAGATCCCCACAAAAGAGCAAGACCAAAATCCAAGACCAAGTGGGAAGATCCCCACAAAAGAGCAAGACCAAAATCCAAGACCAAGTGGGAAGATCCCCACAAAAGCACAAGGCCAAAAAAAAACCCTTAGGAATTTCGCATTTCTTGTCCAAGAGATAAGTGCGAGACTGAGTGTGTGAGATAATGAACCTAGGTGTACATCTATTTATATGAGTGTGTGTAGGAAAATGAACCGATGCGTCGGATATGCGACGACGCTTTCCATTTTAAATAATTAACCAATTAAGTGTATTTGATTAAATGATTGACCAATTTATGCGCCGTCGCTTAAGCGACGCTTATGAGGCTAGTCGTCGCTTAAGCGACGCTTATGAGCCTAGCCGTCGCTTAAGCAACGCTTATGAGCCTAGCCGTCGCTTAAGCGACGCTTATGACCACAATTTAAAAAAAAAAATTATCTTTGTGATTTTTGGTACAGTTAAAAGAAGAAATCCACGCGCCGTCAGATTTTTCCGTCGGATTTTGGATCGAAATGTAGTAGTGAACTTAGCTCCAACTAAACTCTGTATCTACCATGTGCCGAGAGGGATCAAATAACTCGAGGTGAAAACCTATCCAATAAAGTGTAAGGAATAAAAAAGTTTTGCACCTCTAAGTTTTTTATCCCTCTTGATGCATGGTAGATACTTAGTTTAGATAGATCTAGGCTTGTGTATACCCACTTGCAGACAATTGGTTTGGTTCCAACTAGAGGGTAAACCATATTTCAGGTTCCATTATTCATTTGCACATCATACTCATTATGTATGGATTCTTTCAACTAATTAAGAGTAGTTTTCTCTTTAAAGGATGTTAGTTCAAAGTTGGCAGAAAAATTCAATTCATAATCAAATGAGACATCCACCTCATCACTTGAGTTATCTGCATCTCCTCCATCTCCTTTTCTAGTTGAACTCACTGTTCATGTCTTTCCAACTTCATCTCGATGGACACTTCCAAGTGTATTTGTGTCCCATTTAGGAACAAACCATGATGGTTCAGTTTTATCAACTAGTGGTGCTTCATTTTCTTTGAGATTCAATCTCCAAATCCTTTCAATAACATCATCCAATTGAGACTCCTATTAAAGTGAAGTGGCATTGTTGAGATTACAGCATCGGTATTCATTCTCCAGTCTTGTGAGTAATATCAAGACAATAGACTTGTGTAGTCCTACAAATATCCTCATATGATTGAGGTGGTGATGTTGTAAAGCTTGTGAATAATATCAAGTTGAGTCTTGTGAGTAATATGAAGACAATAGACTTGTGTAGTCCTACAAATATCCTCATATGATTGAGGTGGTGATGCAATAGACTTGTGTAGTCCTACAAATATCCTCATATGATTGAGGTGGTGATGCAATATACTTGTGTAGTCCTACAAATATAATCATATGATTGAGGTGGTGATGCAGTAGACTTGTGAGTAATATCAAGTTCTACAAATATCCTCATGTTGTGAGGTGGTGTGCTTTAATATGTAAAGTAGATATACTATGTGGTGTATGGCTAGTCATGGTCAACAGGTGCTAGAAGTCTCCTTTAGGGATTAGCTACCCCTAGAGTGATTTACTTTAGCATGTGACTGACCCAGGGAAATACATATGATCATAGGTTTGGAAACAATATTATGAGTATGATTTGATAAAGATGATTATTTAATGAAAAAACATATGGACCATGCAAAGATATTTAATATAAGCATGCAGAAAGAGAGAGAAATTGAATTGCATATGTTTCCACCAAGTAAACTCAAAATTGATTAGATATCAGTTGAGTATTAGTTATGGTAAACTAGTTCAGTTAATTAAGGAATCAACTCCTTAATTTATGCAAGTGGTTATTGGAAATAAACACTAATGGATATGCACTAGTTCTGTCTAGTTACATTCAGTTCTGTTCAGTTACATTCAGTTCTGTTCAGTTGTATTCATTTCAGCTCAGTTAACTACTCAGTTAGAGTTAGTTAATTAATAGAAGGAACATATCTTCTTGTGGGAGATAATTATGGAGTGCCAACTTGACACCATACCAGTGTGGGGTTCATGATTAAAGATGCATCAGTGTTCAAAGTGTTAACAAGTTTCTTCTACATGCAACCATTCTGTTTTTGTTCTAAAACCTAATTTAACTTGTTATTAAAGTGTTATGCACTTGGCAAGTTAGATATGGTGTTCCATTCGATCTCCTCTCTTTGGTGCTCTCGGTGAAAGCAATATGCTATTGTGTTGCAATCATTATCTGCTACTAATATATCATACTCTAAGATCGTTTGCTGGATTTTTTATCCTCTGAATCGGTAGAGGGTTTTCCTAGGGTATATCCCATGTTCTATGGTTTGATTTATACCTTTGGATTATTGATGAGATTTATATACATTGTTATTATGGATTAAAGTTTAAAGTTTAAGTTTATTCATATTTTTCTCAATCACTAATATGGTATCAGAGCAAGGGCATACAAGAGCTTAGTTTGCGCAAGCAACTAAAGCTTATGTGATCTTGAGAAGTATTGAGAAAAGATCTTAGAGCCATGGAATCAATCTCTATCCAACCAGAAGACCAATTTGAATACACTTCCAAATTGAAGGCAAGAGTGTGAATCAATTTTGAGGAGAATGATCTATATGTTTACTTGAACTCATTGAGTAAGGACTCTTTATGTAGGGTGAATTAAAGAGAAAATCAAGATGCACAATTTTCGTCACTTTTCAAGAGACAAATTTCATGGAGACATTTTGATCAATCCATGAGGAATTAGACAAAACAGTTGAAACCCACTTTCGAAATTTGTCGATTTAGATTAATCCAGAGAATAAATAAAAAATACACAACTATTTGAGAGATACGATTAGGTATTTGAAGATGGAATTCTCAGAATTCATGTTATGGTCGTTTTCCCAAAGTGGACCAATTGATGGAACAACCCCAAGAGATGTAAGTTGGATATTGTCATTATTCAATGGATCTTGTGTATAATGAGTGCCTCATAGAGTTAGGATCTCATCCAAAGAAGAGGATGATCGTTGGAAGAATTTTTTCTTTGAAAGAAGAACATTCGCTTTAGGTTTCATGGGATCCAGTTTCTCCATGCAGAGATTCACTACCTCCTGCTTGCACTCACATTTGTAAAGAGATCAAAACCGAGGGACTACAGGAATTTTCGCAAGGAAGCAAAGATCAAGAGGGATCATGCAAAACAATAAAAAGATAAGTACCCATGTTTTTATTATATGTGATTTATATCTATATGTCGTTGAATATTTTCTTTACAGTCATATAGAGGATGCATGATTGTTCATAAGATATGAATATAGAGCATGCATGATTATTTTATAAAATATGAATATATAGGATGCATGATTGTTTCATAAAGATATGAATACAAAGTTTCATGATTATTTCATAAATATAGAGTTGCATGATTGATTCATGAGATATGAAAGTTGGACATGATTGATGAATGTTGGGCTGCATAATTATTTAATTATCATATGATTTTATAAAATCAGATTTTATTTTATTACAATCTGTATTCCTGAACTTGGAATTATGTTTAGCATATACATTGTTGTTCCTATATTTATTGGAATGTTATCAATCTCATGAGTCCAAATTTTGCGAGATGATACAAATACTGATACAATACTTATGTAGGACTGATATAAGGTTGAAAACATCATTCATAAGGAATGATACTTATGGCATCATGATTGTTTCATAAACTGTGAACATAAGACTACGTGATGAGCTAGATAGAGGGATTCGTGCTTAACTCATGAAATATGAACATGGGGCTGTATATTTATTTCATAAAATGAATTTTTGGAATGGTATAGGGATTCTTATCAGTACATAAGATTATAATGGGTTATGATAAATTGGTTGGTCAATATCTTTACATAAATAAGTAAATCTATATCAGTATATTGAAATTATTTGATGTGAATAAAATTCATGAGTATAAAATGGTTCTAACCATGAGAATAATTTTTCTTCTAGGGAAAATTAATATGCCCTTACCTACAAGTAAAGAAAGACATGAATGTGGAGTCATTCTGATGGCTAAGCCTAGAAGAGAACAGTTCGAGAGGTTCCTATGTCTCTTGGGAAGCAGACAAAATAGATGGCTTAATTATATTCAAATAGATGTGAAGAATCCTGGAGATATTCTATCTTATTTACATTCATGTGTCAAATAAGAGCTTCATATATAGATGAGCATAAATCTCTGTGATGGAGGACCCATATTATGATTCTCACATTTACATGGTGAGAAGGAGTTTCTAGTCTCACTAACTCCTGAAGAACCAATGTAACTCCTGTAAAAAGGAGATATGCATGATGCTCATTTTCATAAGGAAGCTAAGAACTGTATTCAAGAATATTAATATGATTCTTATGATTAGTGGTGTGTCAGTTATCAAACAAATATTTTCCTCAGTTAAGGAAAATGTGTAGTAAAAGAGCTTGAAGAGTTTCAGGATGGTGGACTACAAATCCATGGCCACACATATGAAGGTAAATATGAGATTTTATAATTCTTATTTCATATTTGGAGGATATCAAGTCAGTTGATATGTATTCAGGTATTCATAGGTCCCAGTATCTATTATGTGCTTTGTAGTTTGTACATAGACATGTACAAAGCATGTGTCATGGTACCTACTTGGTACAAGTGTATGTGAACTCATATATATCTTGATCAATGAAATAGAGTTTTAAAGATATATGAAATCTGACTAATATAGTGATCGAGGAAGATCAAATGTGTTGCTCTAGATAGAGCATGTTGAAAAGAGATAAATCTTTTGAGGGTTCTAGTCAGTTATATTTGAGACATTGTACATATCCATAGATGAGCAAGATTGCAAACATTCTTACTAAGCCTCTGTCTAGGACAAGCTTGGTATAGTTCATAATAACTCCTCTAGTTGAAGAGGGAGTATTGATGTGTCTTCATAGGTGACAACAGATAAAGTCCCCACCAGTTAGTCATCATACATGACTTAGGCAGCTAAGGGTTGTAATATCTTGTGGAGAGAATCCACATGAGAAGAGACATTGTCAAAAGTCTCATAGACTATTTATAGTCTGGACTGTTAGAGAACAGCTAAAACCTCTCGGAGAGGTAGTTGGGATGCTGCAAATATAAAGAGAAGGATCACTAAGAAAGTGATCATGACTTGAAGAACATCACGGAGAATGGCAAGCTCACAAATAACTTCTCGAGATAACAGAAGATTCAAGAAGTCAACAAATGTTGAAAAGTGAAAGAAAAGATAAATCCTTCTTTCTACATGTTATTACACATATGTTGTATAATGTTGTATGTGATGGATTTAAGAAATCCAAGGTTTCTATTTTAGAGAAAATTTATTCTGGATTGGATCGAGATGATGCTACTTTGTGTAAGTAACTGGTTGGTCTTTGAGCAAACCTGTTTTGTTTTATGCTTACTATTGAGCATATGTTTGAGTACCTTTGAGGTAGATTAGAATAGGCTCTTTATTGTATTCGATACATGGCAGACCTATTATTTTATTGTGCTATCCATCTATTGTTTTAGCCTGAGATAAGTGATGTAATTTGAGGCTAGTACTACAAAAGCAAGATGTATGTATGAGAGTACTATAGAAGCAAAATGTGTTTTGCATATAGTACTACATACTGAGGAGTCGTGTAGCTTGGGAGGATACCTACTAGGGTGAAATACTTGAGCCTACAGTCATTAGATGTTAATAGTCAAGATTTCTTGAAAACCCTATATGTTTTTTATGATAAAACACATTCGTGATGAAGTTCTACTTCATTAAATTCATGGTCATGAGTTCCATTATAGAGGTACTGATGAGAATATTGCAAATTCGTGACAAGTCTCTATTTGTGATGAAGTTTAAACACTTTTGAGATAAGCTTGGTATGGCAGAGAATGTCTCCCTCACTGAGAGGGAGTGTTGAGATTATAGCATTAGGAGTCATTCTCTAGTCTTATGAGTAATATCAAGATAGTAGATTTATGTACTCCTACAAATATTCTCATATGACTGAGGTGGTGATGTTGAAAATCTTGTGAGTAACATCAAGCCGAGTCTTGTGAGTAATATCAAGACAGTAAACTTGTGTACTCCTACCAATATCCTCATACGATTAAGGTGGTGATGCATTATACTTGTGTAGTCCTTAAAATATCCTCATATGATTGAGGTGGTGATGCAGTAGACTTGTGTATTCCTACAAATATCCTCATATGATTGAGGTGGTGATGCAGTAGACTTGTGAGTAATATCAAGTTCTACAAATATCCTCATGTTGTGAGGTGGTGTGCTTTGCTATGTAAAGTAGATATACTATGTGGTGTATGGCTAGTCATTGTCAATGGGTGCTACAAGTCTCCTTTAGGGATTAGCTACCCCTAGAGTGATTTACTTTAGCGTTTGACTATATGGCTCAGGAAAATACATATGAGCATAGGTTTGGAAATTATCTTATGAGTATGATTTGATAAAATGATTATTTAATGAAAACACATATGGACCATGCATAGATATTTAATATAAGCACAAAGAAAGAGAGAGAAATCGAATTGCATATGTTTCCACCAAGTAAACTCAAAATTTATTAGATATCAGTTGAGTATTAGTTATGGTAAACTAGTCCAGTTAATTAAGGAATCAACTTCTTAATTTATGCAAGTGGTTATTGGAAATAAACACTGATGGAGATGCACTAGTTCTGTTCAGTTACATTCAATTATGTTACATTCAGTTTTGTTCAGTTACATTTAGTTGAGCTCAGTTAACTACTCAGTTAGAGTTAGTTAATTAATTGAAGGCACATATCTTCTTGTTGGAGATAATTATGGAGTGCCAGCTTGACACCAGATCAGTGTGGGGTGCATGATTAAAGATGGTTCAGTGTTCTAAGTGTTAACAAGTTGCTGCTACATGTAACCATCTATTTTTGTTGTAAAACCTAATTTGACTTGTTATTAAAGTGCTATGCACTTGGAAAGTTAGATACAGTGTTCCATTAGATCTCTTCTCTTCAGTGCTCTCAATGAAAGCAATCTTCTATTGTGTTGTAATAATGTTCCACTATTAATCTATCATACTCTAAGATCGTTGTTGGGTTTTTTATCCTTTGAATTAGTAGAGAGTTTTCCTAGGGTATATCCTGTGTTCTATGGTTTGATTTATGTCTTTGGATTATTGTTGAGATTTATATGCACTGTTATTATGGATTTAAGTTTTAAAGTTCAAGTTTCTTCATATTTTTCTCTATCACTAACAGACATGAACTTTTTCTTCACAAATTTATTCATGGAGGGTTATTAGTACTTCAAAAGGAAATTATAGAGATTGATCCAAGATATCGATCCCCCCTTCAAGATGTGAAATTTCATTATCAACTTCATAATATTTCTTTAGATGGGGAAATTTCTCTAGATGATCAAGTTGTCTATTAATGGACTCGTCAAGTTTAATAGTTTCAAGAAAAAAATACATCACAAAAAACAACAAACTTTTTGTTTACCTCATCATAAAGATGACATTCATTGGAGGTGTCTAATAAATGCATTTTCAACTTCTAGCAACATGCACGTCACTTTGTTCCTTTGGTATCAAGGCAGAGAAGGTGGAACCAAAAAACCTAAGATGCCTCACAAAAGGAATGTGGCCATGCCACATTTCATGCAATATTTTTTTCAAGAGCATGAGATGGAATTATATTTCTCAAATAGGCTGCACACAACACTGCATCACCTGAAAACAATACTTTTACATTCTTAAAAAACATCATTGAGTATATCATATTCATTATGGTTCTATTCATTTTTTCTATTGTACCATTTTGTTAAGGGTCTTAAGGAACTGGAGTTTGATGTGAAATCCCATGTTGACGAAGATAGTCTTCGAAATCATTAGAAGTGTATTATTTTCCATTATCAGTACGAAATTTGTCAATATGAAATTGTGTTTGATTTTCTATCCATGCATGCAAATTTTTGAATGTTTGAAATGCTTCATATTTTGTCTTTAACAAGTATACCCAACACATTTTGGTGTAGTCATCAACATAGGTCATGAGATTTCTATTACCATTGGTAGAAGGAACATGCATGAGGCCACATAAGTCAAAGTGAATAAGCTCTAATTTCTAAATGCTCTAAATTTTGACTCTTGAAATGGCTACTTACTATCTTTTCCTAATATGCATGCACCACATCTGTTCATCTTCTTAAGAATGATGGGAGAACCAAAACCAAAATTATTTCTCAACAAGTGAATACTGTAACAATTTAGATGACCATATCTAGCATGCCACAACAAATTGGATGACATATTACCTTCTCCATGGTGAGAAAGGTGGGCAAAGTTCTAAACTCTTGTAAATGAGCCTTTCAGCTTCAACAAATTTCAATCTTAATATTTGGTTGTGATGACCTAGTTTTTAGAGGACTTCCTTATCTCTATTATTCCATCAAACATGTCAATGGAATGGACTTGTTGTCGAATATGCACCAAGGATAGTAGGCTTCTCTGCAACTCTGGAAGATAAAGAACATTCTGCAACAAAATTTCATGGAATCTAGGCATTTTGAGCCCGATGGAACCAATTCCCTTTGGTTTGAGGATGGATTTGTATGCAAAATATGCTATTCCATCTACATTGTCATTGAGTTATTCAAAAAAGTCTTTTATAAATTCCAAGTGGGATGTTGCACCAATATCAAGTAACCAACAATATTTATAAAATGAAAATGACAAGATTCATTTATTCCAAGATTACAATGTGGTGAGCATATTTAGGAGCTTTACTGACTTCTTGGCTCTTACTTTTTCATTCTTTTGGTTACGTCTTTCTTTGATGGAGTCCCAAGGGACCCAACACTAATATGCTTCATGACCATTTCTACCTCATGCCTCTCAACTTTCCTCATCCTCTTTTGTTGTTCTCCCCCTTGGAAGAGACTTTTGACTCCCTTGGAAGAGACTTTTGACTAGTTCTGAAGAAGGAAAAGGGTCTTTAATTCTCCAATTGTAGATGCAAAATAATGCATCTTCTGTATTCGGTAATATAATTAACTTGAAAATTATCAATGCTTGGAAGTAAACCGAAGATAGGTGCAGGAAATAAAGTCTATGCGACTTTTTTTCCATACCATATTTGTGAATATTTAGGCTACACTTGCTAACATAATATCTGCAATAATCTCTTTACAATACAATCTCTACATGAAAAAATATATATGTCTCATGTTGCAACAATATACTCCTCACAACATACTAACATTACAATCATGTCATGTCATTTAAATGCTTAGTCATTGTACACGCTCCATCCGCCGAGGGAAGAAACAAATAGCCTCACGTTTTACCAAGAAACCAAAAATGTATGTACAGATATTTGGCACTAGTGACACTAATATTCTCAAGACACTAAACAAGAGGAAAAAAATGATACAAGTCTTCAAGGTTCAACTCAACTTCATCATGTCCATGAGCCTTGCACATGATAGAAGAGAGTCATCTTGTAGGTCTTCACATAGTTCAATGAAAATCTCACACTGTACCCTTCCAAGTGCAACTCAATTAGGTTTTTGGACCCTCCATGATTTTGGATGCTACTTACACCATATATGGATTCTAGCATTGATAGATCGCAGGTCCATTAGAAGTTCACCAATGCATGAATATTTAACGGTGTGCAACAGATAAATTTTAATGCGGCTCCAATCAAGACACACCCAATATTGAGGCTTCACCAATGGGTTTCAACGGCACTAGCTTCCTTCACCAATGGGCTTCATCAATGACAACACAACACCAACAAGCTTCATGAGGAGTTCTACAGCTTCACACACGTAGCAATTGGAGACCAGGATAGCTCGCACACCAAGATAGTCGATGGAGAAATGATATCACACTCTCAACACCAGAAGAAAATGAGAATGTCCACAATGATAAGCCTCCGTTAAAATATAACTAGAATTAGGAGTCTTCATGCCATAGATGATACCAATGTTGTTCAGCAATGCTTCACGATGAGATTTTACCAACGATCTGCACCATTAGCTTCACCACTAGTTTCACCAATAGATTTCACCAACGGTCTCCACCAACGAACTATCTTTTCGCAGCACAAGGAGCTAGCTAGGGCTCACAGTATACACAATACCATTGAAACCGCAATTGGAGCCTATAGTTAATAGAATGGAGGAGATACAGCTAAGATTAGGATTCTTCCAAGTGGATGGACACACTGGAGTAGTATGCAACATGTTATTATGTCAGAGACATATTATCCAAGTTACACATCAAACAAACACCATAATTCATGTGGTAAACCCTCATATGGGAAACATCCACGCAGACAAAGTATTGAAGCTCATTAATGAAGAATGAGAGACTAGATGACAATTCCACATTACGTATCCTAGCCATGCACTATATACTTCATGAAAGAAGTTACATGAGTAAACCATTGCTGGTTATCTCCATTATCAGAAACTTTCCGTAAACATCCATTGTCAAAACTTCCTATAAACACATTAGTTTAGTTGTCATTTAACAATCTCCACCTTGACAACACAAGTTACTAATACTTTTCCCAAGACTATTTATCACATTTTTTTAAAACCAAGAAAAGTTATACACCATTGTAACTTCTCTAAAAATATTGGTTTTGTAAACATATCTACACAATTTTCTTTAGTATGAACATTTTTCAGATCTACTCCACCTTCACTAATGCCTTTTCTTAGAAAATGATATTTTACATCAATATGTTTAGTCTTACTATGATAAATAGGATTTGTAGCCAAATGAATAGCACTTTGACTGTCACAGAAGACAAGCACACTATTCTGCAACCTTCCAATTTCTCTAAGCATACCTCTCAACCAGATTGCATCTTTGCAAGCATGTGAGGAAACAATGTATTCAGTCTCTCTAGTGGATAAAGCAACTGTTTCATGAAGCTTTGACATCCAACTTATGCCTCCATCTGTAAGAGTAAAGACATAACCTGAAGTAGACATTTTCTTGTCCAAATCACCTGCAAAATATGAATCAACAAAACCACATACATAATCATTGTTATTATTAAAGATGATACAATAGTCACTTGTGCCTCTTAGGTACCGAAGCACCCATTTCATGGTATTTCAATGTTCTTTTCCTGGATTTTTCATATACTTACTAGCAACACTACTGCATGTGAAATATCAGGTCTAGTACACAACATTGCATACATTAAACATCCTACTATATTGACATATTTTACACAAGACATATAATCCTTTTCTTCAACACTACTAGGACATAAACCTGAAGAAGGATTAAAATCGGAAGCCAAAGGAACATTCATAGGATTTTCCTTATTCATTTCTAATCTTACAAGTATTTTCTCAACATACTTCTCATGTGAAAAACTAAGCTTACCATTTCTTCTGTCCTGGTGTATTTCAATACCCAAGGCTTTTTTTACAGCTCCAAGATCCTTCATATCAAAATTCCAAGCCATTTGATCCTTCAACCTATTAATTTCACCCATGTTTTTGCTCACAATAAGCTTATCATCAATATACAATACTAAGATAATGAATATTTCATTCAACCTTTTGAAGCATAAACAATGATCATATTCACTTCTAGTATAACATTGGCTCACCATGAAAGAATCAAACATCTTGTACCATTTCCTTGAGGACTGTTTCAGGCCATACAATGATTTCTTGAGCTTGCAAACTAATATACCTTTCTGGTGTTGCAAAAAACCTTATGGTTGTTCCATATAAATATCCTCTTCAAAATATTCATGTACGAATGTTATTTTAACATCTAGTTGTTGTAACTCAAAATCAAGCAACGCAACTAGTGCTAACACAATACAAATAGATACAAGCTTGACAACTGGTGAAAAAATATCATGATAGTCAATACCTTCCATATGAGAGTACCATTTTGCGACGAATCTGGGTTTGTATATTTCAACCTTACCATCAACTTCTTTCTTCAATTTCAAGACCCACTTACATCAAACAGTTTTTCTATCTTTGGGGAGTTCAACCAATTCCCATGTCTTGTTTTTCTCCAGAGAATCCATTTCTTCTTTCATTTCCATCTCCCACATAGCATTGTCAACACAATCAATGTCTTCCTGAAAAGAAGAATGTTCTCCATCATAAGTAAATAAAATAGATGAAGAAAAATTAGTATACCTCTTAGGAGGATTTCTCTCCCTTAATGATCTTCTTGGTATAGGCTGTGGAGTTTCCAGATTTTCTTGAATCCTTCATCTTCTATGACTTCTCTCTCACCATAAGCTTCTTCTTGTTTCTTTGAGGCATGAGAAGATTGGTTCTCCAACTGAACTAGTTGTTTTGATATTACATGTTCCTGTTCCACATCAACTCTTACGTTTTCAGATTTAATCAGAAAAGATTCATAAAAAAATTACATCTGTGCTAATAGCAATATTGTGGGCAGTAGGATCCCACAATCTATATTTTTGTTACATCATCATATCCAATAAAAATGCACTTCTTTGATCTAGGGTCTAACTTAGAATGCTGATTTTTAGGAGTAAGTGCATAAGCTTCAGAACAAAAGATTCTCAAATTCGAATAATCAGAGGGATGACTAGTCCATACCTCTTCTAGAATTTTACAATCTATTGTCATTTATTGTGATCAATTTATTAGATAACAAGCAGTATAAATAGCTTCATTCCATAACTCTTGCCCTAAATTAGAATTACTGAGCATGTTCCTTGCTCTTTCTAGAAGAGTCATGTTCATGCGCTCTACAATGCCATTTCATTGAGGAGTGTATACATTTGTTTTGTGTCTTACGATTCCTTCATATTTGCAATATTTTTCAAACTCTAAAGAAGTAAACTCACCTCCATTATTTGTCCTTAAACATTTATTTGTCCTACCATTTATTTTTTCCACCATAACTCTAAGTTGTTTAAACGTGTTAAACTCATTAACTTTTATTTTTAGGACATAGACCCAAACCTTTCTTGAAAAAACATCTACAAATAATACATAATATTTTTCTCCCCCATACGAAATGGTAGGAGACGGACCCCACAAATCAGGATGAATGTAGTCAAGAACACCTTCACTAACATGACTACCTACTTTGAATTTTTGTCTACACTGCTTTCCGAATATAAAATGTTTACAAAACATCAAATTCAAAGTTTTCAAATTTGGAAGCAATTTACGATTCATTAATACCTGAAATATTTTTTCACTCATATGACTAATACATTGATGCCATAATTGGGTGGATCCTGTCTCTTCTTCAGATACTAACGTAGTACCATTAACTTGAGATCTTCTAACCAGTTTGTAAAGGTTTTTTGTTCTTTGTACCTTCATGACTACTAAAACACCCTTATAAACTTTTAGAGTTCCACTTAAACCTGTAAACTTATGACCACAAGAATCCAACACTCCCAAAGAAATTATTTTTTTCTTTAACTCATGTACATATCTAACATCTGTAAGTGTTCTTATAACTCCATCAAACATTTTAATTTTAACACTTCCAACACCAATAGTTTTACATGAGTGATTGTCTCCTAAAAGAACTGTTACATCATTAACTGTTTGATAGGAAGCAAACCAATCTAATAGCCATTCTTGATTATATTCAGAAATATTACAAACGGATAAAACCTCATCGATCATACCTGAATCAGAAGACTTAACTGAATTTGCCTGTGATTTGGAGCCATCCTTCTTGGATTATTGTCTCTTCCAAAATTCCTTCTTGGGATGACCAGTCTTGTTACAGTACCAACATTTTAATTTTCTCTTTCTTCCCTTCAATTTAGACCTAGAATTACCTATTGAATTTTCTCCTTTCTCTTTGGATCGACCTCTAACAAGTAAATCTTCTGGCGAAGAGGTTTCAAGACTACATTTCTTCCTTAATTCCTCAAAAAATAATGCCCCAACCACATTTTCAAATTCTAAATTTTCAATTGTACTAAGGCTAATGGAAGAAACTACTTGACCCCAATATTCAGGTAAAGTACCTAAGAGATTGACTTTTTTATCTTCATCATCAATTTTAACATTTATACTACTCAACTAGAAAATAAGAGTATTAAAAGCATTTAAATGATATGCTATCTTCGTACCTTCTTTCATTCTCATACCGTATAATTGTCTCTTCAAGTAAATTATGTTTGTCGAAGATTTGGTCATATACAAACTTTCTAACTTGCTCCATAGGCTTGTTGCTGATTTTTCTCCAACAATGTTGAACAACACATCATTTGCAAGACATAATCAAATTGTGCTTAGCGCTTTGGCATATAAATCCTCCCATTCATCATTTGTCATAGTTAGAGGTCTCTTTCTTTTTCTGTCTAAGGCTCTCTGTAAACCCAGTTGAACTAGCAGATCCCACATCTTTAATTTCCATAGTTCAAAATTGTTTTTACTATTAAATTCTTCAATTTCAAACTTTGGGCTAGACATTGCTGATTTTTTTTTAAATTTCTGAACAAAATACTCGACAATATACTCTGAAATGTAAACAACACTATATTTACCATACAGAAAAATGTAGTCTTTCCTTGAATGTTTTGGAAAAAAAAATTAACAATAAAATATGAATATATATTTCCAAATTTTTTGACAAAGTAGAACAAGATTTTTTTATTAATTACCACCCTCTTCAAGGATCTTCTCCACGAGCACGTTGTACCCTTCAGCAGCAGCAACGAGCAGTAAGTTCCACATTGGGTCCTTCCCTCTCCTCCACATTGGGTTCTTCCCTCACCTCCATGTAGGGTTCTTCCTTCACCTCATGATCCTTTAGATTTGTTGCACACACACTTTTCTTTTGTCCACGCAGCAAGCAGAAACGTTGGCCTTGCCTCTCTTCCACCCACGGTGCAACACCAGTAGGAATCAACATGAGACATAATTCTCGATGAGAGACGATAGTTAGATCCTCACATGACCTCTACAAGCAGCGACTGGGCCTCACCTCTCTTCCACGTTGGTTTCTAGATGAATCACCTCGTGATACATACGCAACCTCTACGAAGATGGGGTAGATGATCTTCTTCACATATGTGGTATTCCTCCTCATGGTGGGAATATGTTGTTAAATTATTGAAACATTGATCTATAGGAAAATGAGAGCAATTGAAAGGTAGAATTTTCTAGTGGAATATCAAGAACAATGTACAATGAGTAAGACAAATTTCAGACAAATCTAATAAGAGTTGATCAATTAATTACAACATTAATCTTAATTATTCCCAGAGGTATACAATAGTTTTACAATAAGGAGAATTCGATTCATGTGGATAAGATTTGAATCTACCAACTAAAGCTGACTGACTAGCTAACTAGGAGTGTCTAAATCACTGCATGGGAGCCACTAGTCTAACTCCTGATAACTAAATCAGTCCGACAATCAGCTAAACTAGTTAAACCAGTTAAACTTATCATGTAGGTGGAAAAAGGCACCACTTCCTCATGCAACCATGAAAAAATGGCAATAGACTAATTGAGAGTGATCTAACTGAATGTAACGGAAGGTTGACTCAGCATAACTGACTACCTACCACAACTAGCTGATGGAGGTTGTTCGTGGCACTCATAGTGGCTCCTATAATGTAGAGAATGGTCTAAGAGGCACCTAAACCCATTCATGAACATGCAATAAGTGGTTGTTAACCTCTATATGTGTTCCCCATACTCCATTACAGTAATATTGTCTCCCTATGCTAGACAATATGATCAAATATACTATATATGGACAAGGGAGGATTATATAATGCTATGGTTCTCCTGTGCAACAACATCCTGAAGATGTGCATGTGAACCTCTCAATTTTCTTCTGATCAGATGGATGTTTTATGTGTTTCTTCTTTCTAGAGGAGGAATGGAATGATAAATTTTGTGATCATTCGGTATCATCAAATAGCATTTTTCTGGAAGTTTGTTGCACCACTCTGTAGATAGTAAAGTTTTGTGAGAGAGTGCAACATTCTCACTCTGATATTGGGACCTTGTTCTCCTTCTATCTTCTAGATTCCTAGCACCACCCCCAACCGCTTCAATGAGCTTTTGGGCCCATTTAGGATTAGGCCATTGATTTGGGATGGGAGCTATATCTGGATCTAGATTCTCATGAGATACAACCTCAATATCAATATCATGTTAATCTTGTTCCTCTTCATCTGAATTTGAAACATGTGACAAAATATCATCATCAAAATGAAATGGAAGAGTGTTTATACCTTCTTGTGCTTCAGATGGTGGTAGATCAAGCAACCGATCTTCTTCAAACTAAACACTACATGTTGGACTAGGGTCATGCAGCTACAGAAGAAGCTGCTATTTTGACAGATAGATAGTTTTGGCGGAGATATAAGAGGCAGAGCTACGGCACTGTAGTAGGTTTCTAGCTACAGATCAGAGCCGAAAACCATGACGTAGAAGACAGAGAATTCAAGGAAGATGACGGTACCTGAGCGGCCGAGAAGAGAGAGCTCACCCACTGCATTGAAGGTAGCGGCGGAAGACAGGAGGGTTCAGCTACCCTCATAAAGGAAAAGGAGCAACGAGGCCGAGGTATTGAAGACAAAGGACAACCAGGGAAGCAGCGCTGGTACCCATGGTTAGTGCTGGGAAGCATGGAAGACTGCAGGAAGCTGTGGTGAAGGGAAGCGGTGCATAGTACCCATGGTCAGCGCCGGGAAGCATGGAAGACTGTAGAGAGTTGTGGTGTGACAGATAGCGGCTACCTCAAAGTACAGATACGTTGACTATCACTAGTTAGGGTTTGGGTTACTGTTGGGATAGGCCCACAGTTTTGTAATGGCGAGACCTTCGGGCCGCCTATAAAGGGATGTATTTTGTATTGTAGAAGGTTGGCATTTTGAGCATTTTAGGCCATCCAGCTAGTCAGATCAAGAGTAGTCTGTTAGCTTACTGTTATTTTGTATTGTAACAATCCGCAGGGATTGACAGAGAGGGAAGAGTATATTGTAAGAGAGACAATATAGAGATAGAAAAGAGATCTGAGAGAGAAGATCTTGAGCTGCATATGCGGTGCAGCAGAACTGTGTTTACCTTCCCCTGAGCTATAATAGAAACACAGTTTTGTGGACGTAACTTCCATCCTGGAGGTGAACCACGTTAAAATCAAGTGTTATGCGATTGATTCATGTGTTGTGTTTATTTGTTGCATCTGTTAGTTATTATATGAGCCTTGTTTACAGTTGAATGTATGAATGCGTCGTTCGGTTCACAGTAATATAGAAGGATAACATAAGTTGAAGTATTTGGTATGTTGTATGCGGGTTCATTTATGCTTTGCTTGAACAGTCACTAGTCCCAGTGTTAAACAGTCTGGTATGTTGAGTCCTGCAAGTCGACACGAACAACGCTAAGTGAGCTGAGCCGCAGGAGTAGGATATCGCAGAGAGGCGATACAACACCGACAGAGGAGCTGTGGCGTGCGATACCGTATGTTAAGGACTTAGCGTTGGGGAGAAAGTTATGTGTCGCCTGGTGCACGGCGATGCGATAAGGCTGGGGTCATCGCGAGTCAGTGGAAGTTGCGCGATGTGGAAAGGGACCGCGCAACAGGAAGAGAGAGAGATCTCGTAGTTAGAAAAGTTGTGAGGTGAGGGGATCGCGTGACGTGAGTAGAAGGGTCGCGCAATGCACAGAGAAAGAGGCCTCGCGGCTAGCAGAGCTGCGAGTCACAAGTAGGATGCCACATAACCTGGTCCAAGACACTTGAGTCCTTGGTTAACCCATTAGAATCACTTTGGGTGAGAATTCAAGCCGATTCACGGTCTGTTGCCGAAAGGGCGAGTGAGCTAGGGGTGTTGTTGGTTAAAAACAGTAAACTCGGGTCTGCCCATTATAGCCAACAAATGGTTTCGTTGCCGGCTTTGAACAAACAGAGCACTGATGTTCTAGTGGCACCCTACTAGAGATGAACTCAACGAGTGGGTTTGGTCTAACCAGAACGAGTTTGCTGAACGAGAGAACAGGAGTCCTAAACTGAACACAGAAGCCTGGTTACAAAAACATATCATTACAAACATCCATGCAATATTTTTTGCGACCTTTGGGAACGAGCTTTATGACTAGTTATCAAAGTTAACTGATACAGGAATATTCAAAAAGAAAAGAGACATTGTCTGGACACCGGAGCTGATTCAGATCGTGAAGAACCTTGATAATCCTATCATGAGGGCAGTAGAATTCTGGCTTGCGAGTGTGCTAGAAGGCTTCATCACAGAGTTTGCAGTTGACCAGATGAAAAGCTTCAGTGAGGCTGAGCGCTATTTCTTCAAAGGATATCATGGTAAGTACCTAAGATCTTTAAACTTGTCCATTAAGATGCTATTACATGAAAAAGGAACAATGGATCTAGTTTCAGATGAATAAGTAGAAATAGTAATGTCACAAGAGTTTGAAAGTGATTTTGATGACATTGGACGAACACGTAGTGGAAAGAAGTATAAAGTAGATTTCAGATCTCCAATATTTGAAGACAGTTCAGATAGTACTAGACAGCAGAGTCATAGTACCACAGAAGGAAAAGAGGGGGGTATCCCTTACCACCCTTACACCCCACTGAAACAGGTCGGGACTCAGAACAATCCCATAGGAACCCCATCCAGTAGCTCACAGACAGTACCTATCACTGCTACATCACCTCCATCTACACCGTCGAGTGGTAGTAACACAGTAAATCAACATCCACCACATAGAAATAGAATGGGGGATGAAATGAAGCTACCTATATTTAATGGAACAGGGGCAGAAGACCCAGAGCAGCATTGGTTTCTATGTGAAGCCATGTGGACCATTAAAACAATCAATGATGATAACCTTAAACTTGTACAGTTGGTCACCACACTACGAGATCGAGCCTTAACATGGTATATAAAGTATACCACAGTACCTAGGACACTTGTCTAGGTCAAGACCACCATGATTAAAGAGTTTAAGAAACCTAAGTCTGAGTCACAGTGTATTACAGAACTCAAAGACATCAAGAAGTTACCTACAGAGTCGGTGTGGGACTTTGATCAGAAATTCAAAGCCCTTATTGACCAAGTCAGTTTTGAGTTCGCATCGGAGCAGCATAAGGAATGGTTTATTGCAGCGCTGCTCCCTCACATTAGACTACCGTTAATGCAGCAGAAAATCCAGACGCAGGATGACACGTTGGAGATGGCGATGAAACTAGAGGCTTCACCTCTAGCTGAAAGCAGTATAGGCATGGAAACTTTACAAAACCAGTTGGCTAATCTCACGCTACAGTTGCATGAGCTTAAGAAAGGGAAATAGGTTGCGCAAGACATATGGTGCATAAAATGTAAAGCACAAGGCCATAGTAAAGACAATTGTCCAGTCTTTTTAGAATATATAGTGACAGGGGCTCCAAACCCCTTACCACAGACCCATGGACCGTGGTGTGAAATATGCAAAACACGAGGACATCTACCTCACCAGTGCCCTCTACTTCAGAAGTACACGCAGACACCTAAGAACTTATACTGCGTCTTTTGCAAGTCTGTAGGCCGTGATGAACACGACTGCAGAGCCTATGATCTTATGGTTGGAGCAAAGCAAGATTTGTACAGAGTCCAGTCAGAGACACAGGGTCCAGTAGCAGGACCACAGCATGATCCGGCTTATGGAGGCCGTGGAGGAGGATTCATAGGATGAGGCTAAGGAGGAGGATTTGTACGAGGAGAAGGCTTCGGCAGTGGAGAAGGTTTTGGCCGTGGTCGCGGACCAGTTACTTGTTACAACTGCAGAGTTGTAGGACACTATGCTAGGGACTGTCACAACCCCACTACTACTTGTAACTACTCCAAATCTTATGATCATACTATAGAGGAGTGTCCTACCTTGATAGCTAAGATCAAAGAACCTAAGCCAGCAGCACACCAGAACATCCAGCTTATTGCTACTGAGCAGGAAGAGCCAAAACCAAGAGTCAATATTGTGACTCGCAGCGGTGTTTCTACCAGTGGGACATCGCAGGAGATGGAAAAGAACATAGGCCACGAGTGGGTGCGCAGAGCTCCTAATAAAGCAACACCACTCAACCTGCAGAAGAACAAACAGACATTTCAGGAAGCTAAGGCTTTCTTTGATGACCCTACGCAATCAAGATCATAGGTACCGCCGTCTAGGGGCATACCGCAGCAAGCACCTTGTGGCGATAGCCTCGTACAGACATCGCAGGCTACCACATCGGGAAGATGCGATGAGGATGAGATGACAGGAAGTGTACATTCCTTCCCGCGGAGTTGTCTAAAACTTGTAAGAAATGAGCAATATATCATGGAACTTCAACGCATTATAGATCAGTCTCAGCCATCCTCTTCCGTGAGCAGTACACAGCGTGATGTTCGTAATATTACAGGACATACAAGAACGGAAAGAGAGATGTGACTCACAACGCAGGTTGGAGAATTTGAAATGGATGAGGTGATCCTAGATCTGGGATCAGATGTAAATGTTCTGACTAAGCAGACATGGGAACAGATGGGTAGCCCTAAGTTAACCAGATCGCCTATCCATCTAATATTAGCTAATCAACAGCGTGTATCACCTCTGGGTCAGTTACCGCAGGTGCCAGTTGACATTGATGGAGTTTGCAGCTTTGCGGACTTTGAAGTTATAGAAATCATTGGCGATAGTAGACCCTATCCATCATTGCTAGGCATTGATTGGGGGATTGGTAACATGTCCGTTATTGACCTAAAGAGAAGACAAATGACCTTTGAGGACGCACAGATCCGGGTCATCACACCGTTGGATCCTTTTTAGGGTCCTAGATATATTGAACCTATCTAAGCAGAGGAAGAGGCACGTAACATGGAAAGACTCTATCAGATGACTACAAACCAAAGTGACTACATCAATCCAACTGCAGAAGGGAATATTAGTCGGTGATGCGACAGCTCATGCGCATCAGATTCAGATGTTGGTCTAGAGAACTAGCAGAACAAACTTCACGAAGTCTCACCGCGTAGATGCGCATACTTGACTAAGTCACTGCGATGGATTGGCACAGAGATCAATGAGATTCCATCCTTTCATGGTCTAACAGATATCCAGGACTTTCTCGAGCAGTTTGAACAACATATTCCTCACGAGCATAGGATCGTAGCTATGGACCTTGCAATACGAGCCACACCTGCAAGATGGTGGTATGCACATAAAGAGAACATCTCGTCATGGGATGATATTAAAAGATTGATGGTGATCAGATTTTCTGATAACGGAGAGTATGTCTAGCAGAAATACACAGGAGAGAGTGACCCCAGATCACACATTCAGATATGTGAACAGAATTGGTTGGACATTCCTGAGGATGAATGGGTTCACTGATTCATTCATACTTTGGATACAGTTCCAAGGAATTGGTATACAGAGACTGAACTGCGCAAGGGAACAACTACATGACCACTTATGATAGATAGCTTCCTACTCACCTTTGCTTTTGAATCTGAGTATCCAAGTGTTGATCAGGCCCTACAAGTAATAAAGAGTAAGATATTTGAGGATTGTACCATATCAGTGTCAGCTCAACCTGAGTGGGATATCTAGCTTAAAGAGGCGTTAGAGTGTTATAATTTTGCAGCTGAACCAGAGGCGGAGGATGAGGATCCTCGCGACACCAACATCCCGGAGTCGGAAGGCACTCGTGATGTTGAGGGACCACAGTTAGAAACTCCAGCAATTACAGAGCCCATCAAGATAAAAAAAATCAATATTGGCACAGACACAAAACCTAAGTTTGCCTCTATTGGAGACTATTGGAACGATGAAATAGTCGGACAGATTACAGACTTGTTGCATGACTATCAGGACCTATTTCCCACCAAGTTCACAGAGATGAAGGGAATAGTTAGAGACCTGGGAGTCATGAGGATACCATTGAAGGAGGATGCTAGACCAGTGAAACAACATCCATATAGATTAAATTCGCGATACAAAGAAAAAGTAAAGGATGAGATCGATAAGATGCTAGCAACAGGCATCATTGAGCCAGTAGAAGAAAGTGAATGGGTTAGCCCCATGGTCATACAAGAGAAGAAAACCAAAGGAGACATCAGGATCTATGTCGATCTGCGCAATCTCAATGATGAATCGCTTCACGGTCCATTTCCGACACCGTTCACTAATGAGGTATTAGACAACGAGGGAGGACAAGAGGTCTACTCCTTCACTGATGGCTTTTCAGGCTACCATCAGATCAGAATACATCCAGAAGATCGGTCCAAGACCACCTTTGCAACAGAATGGGGCTCGTTCCAGTATACGGTAATGCCCTTTGGTCTTAAGAATGCACCAGCTATATTTTCTAGAGTAGTAGTTGTTGTATTTAAGGAATACATACATAAGTTTCTAGAAGTATATTTTGATGATTGGACTGTATTTGGACTAATTGAAAAGCACATAGGAGATCTAAGACTTATGTTAGAGAAATGTAGGCAGTACCAGATTTCTCTAAACTTGAAGAAATGTATATTTTGTGCACCATTTGGTATTTTGTTGGGTCACATTGTTTGCAGACAAGGCTTGATGGTAGATCCTGCAAAGATTGCCATCATTGTAAATCTTCCAGCACCCAACTCAGTCAAGCAACTAAGGACAGTACTTGGTCATACCGGGTATTACATAAAGTTCATCAAGGGCTACGCAAAGATTACAGTAGCAATGGAGAAATTGCTAAAGAAAGATGTAAAATTCCTATGGAATGAGGAATGTCAGTAGAGTCTAGACACGCTTAAAGAAAACATGGTTACATCGCCTATCCTAGTATTTCCAGACTAGACTAAGCCATTTCACGTACATGTGGATGCATCTGGCATCGCACTAGGGGTTTTCTTAACCCAATCAGGAGAAGGGGATATTGATCATTCTATCGCATACTCCAGTAGAAAGCTATCAACAGTAGAAAAGAACTACACCACAACATAAAGAGAAGGCTTAGCTATGGTGTATGCGCTGCAGAAGTTCAAGCACTACCTATTGGGTGCCTCGTTCAAAATGTTTACTGACCATTCCACATTGAAGTATCTGGTCAATAAGCCAGTGTTAGGGGGGAGAATCTACAGATGGTTACTCCTCTTTCAGGAGTATGATTTTGAAATCATTGCTAAACTAGGAAGATTGAATGCCAGACCCGATCATCTGTCGCAGATAGACTCAGGAGAAGAGCCAAGTAACCTAGAGGACAATTTGCCAGATGCGCAGTTGTTTTCTATCTAGATCGCAGACGACTACTATGCTGATATTATTTACTTTCTCACTACAGGATTAGCGCCTGATGAGTTCACTAAGCAGCAAAAGAAGCAGTTGGTTGTTAAAGCAGTAGACTTCACCCTGATCGCAGGACACCTATACAAGTTAGGACCGGATGAAGTTTTGCGCAGATGTGTGATGCCACATGAAAAAGACGCTATTATCAGAGAGGCGCATTCAGGAACCACAGGAGGTCATTTCGCAGGAAATCCGACTGCACGGAAAATCCTAGAGGCAGGATTATGGTGGCCTATGTTGCATAAGGACACCAAGGACTTTTGCATATGTTGCGATATCTGCCAGAGGGTATGAAAACCCTCGCAACGCTATGAAATGCCGCTGCAACCGTAGGTTACGCTGCGCACATTTGACAAGTGGGCTATAGACTTTGTGGGTCCTATCAACCCACCAGGAAAGCACACCGGCGCGAGATATATTATCACTGGAATAGAGTACCTCACAGATGGGCAGAGGCCAAAGCAGTAAGAAATTGTGATGCTGCTACAGCCGCACAGTTCCTTTTTGAGAACATCATCAGTAGATTTGGATGCCCTATAATTTTGATGAGTGATCAAGGCACACATTTCTTGAACTGCACCATTGAGGCCTTGACAGAAGAATTCCAGATTCAGCACCATAAGAGCACTCCCTACCACCCACAGGCTAATGGTACGGTGGAGGCCTTTAATAAGATTTTAGAAAACGCTCTTACTAAGATCTGCAACAGCCAAAGGATTGATTAGGACCTCAAAGTTAACGTTGTATTATGGACGTATAGGACCACATGCAAGAAACTTACAGGACACACACCTTTCAGCTTGGTGTATGGACATGAGGCTGTTATGCCTATGGAGTATATTCTTCCCAGTTTAAGAATCGCTCAGATTACCGGGATGACTGATACAGACACAGTGGAGGAAAGGCTAGCACAGCTGCTTGCCTTAGAGGAAGACAGATTCATCGCTGGATTCCATCAGAAAGTGTAGAAGGCACGAGAAAAATCTTGGCATGACAGGCACATTAATAGCAAGACTTTCCAGATCGGAGACCTAGTACTCCTCTATGACAGTAAATTCATTAACTTTCCAGGGAAGCTCAAGACGCATTGGCTGGGGCCATATCAGATACAGCAAGTTACAGAGGGAGGTGCCGTTCAACTCAGCCAGTTGAATGGGGAGCTTCTTCCCACATTGATTAATGGCAATAGGCTTAAGCTCTATCTTGATAGCCACCCCACCTCTTAGCCCTAGCTTAGCTAGCTTATGATGGTGCAGATGTCTAGTGTATTTGAAAGGAGGCATCGCACCGAGAACTAGTCTACACCGGCAGGTATTATAAGTATGAGGAACCACATAAGGCTAGTTCATTTTGTGCAAGTCATCAGTGGCTTGTATGTGGAAAAAAAAAACGCTTGTTTGTTTGCGCAGGTGATGCGGTGTTGCAGCATAGCAATGCGATGTTTCCCCGTGCCACGTACCTAGTTTTGCAACTGACAGAGGGCCAATCAAGTCACCTTCTGACAGGTAGTTAATGAAGAGATGACCGATACACCTTACCGTAGATTTGGCAGCAACATAATTAAGTTTCCATATTTGGAAAATCTTTGACGAGACCGGCGCCTGTACACACACGCTTCGAGGGAAACGTGATCGGATTTCAGCATTTATTGAGGATCGGATGACGGGTGTGGTCTCGTCCAAGTAATTATTACGACCGACGGGTTCAGTCTAGATGATCGTTGCGTCCGGGATTGTTGCCTTCGGCATAAAAGCAGAAATTGTTCATTTGAGAAGGTTACACTTGCAAAAACTCGAGAGCTATAGAGTAAGCTGTTAAGAGTTTCCTGTGCAGAGTTCACCCCGTTATAGAGTGCTGTGATTCCCAGATTTTGAAGCCATTGCACGCCTAGGATATTCCACCAAGTGGGTTCTGTCCAAGAAGGAACCTTTAGAAGACATGCCGAGACATTTCGACCCTGGTGGCCGTGTGTCCGCTATGACGATGCCGCCCAGGGTTGTGAAATTAGGAAAATCACAGGTAAGACAATTTCCAAGGCTGAGGAATCAAGCGCAGGATGTAGAAGATGTCATCAAAATCTATGCTAAAGAGAAGAAGAAAGTCGAGCTGATCACTGAAGATAAGAAAGCAGAGTAGAAGAATGACGAGAAGAAATCTCCTGCGAGAAAGAAAGTAAAAAGGAAGAAAAGATGGCAACAGGAGAAGGCTGCCGACCTATCTGATCAGCTAGGAGAAGAATAAGAGATTGCTGAGGCAAAGAAGCAAAAATATAGCGATCAAAGGCAGCATGAATACCTGGAGCGACTTGCTAAGAAGGAAAGTGAAAGAGGACAGTAAACCCAGGAAATGGTAGAATTCCAGCATACAGACAAAGGCTTGTTCTCGGAACGGAATTCATGATTTGTATATCTTTCATATAGAGGGCTCCAGGGCGAGCGACATGTTTTGAGAAGCCTGGAAGATACAGATTTATATCTTCCTTATAGCACGAGCTCTAACCCAGATAGAAAGGAGTTCTCGTGATACCAGGGATTTGAATCCTTATGGTAGGCGCAGCGACAGCAGGTCTTGCAGTGGAAAGACTGCGAGCATAACAATAAGGAAAGGTAAGAGAGACCTACGAACTAAGTTAATAGAAGACACCAGTATTAGTCAAGCTTTGCTTGACTCGGCACGAGATCATGTCGAGGTGATGTAGAAGGAAGTCGCAGGACTTCGCGACAGGTTGCAACGGACTTCGCAGGAAGCCAAGGAGAAGCTACAGCAGGAGAAACCCACGGGTAGTGGCTCGGGGACGAGCCACAAGTAGGTGTTAGGGGACTGTTGGAGTAGGGTCCCGCAGCTACAGAAGAAGCTGCTATTTTGATGGATAGACATTTTTGGCGGAGATATAAGAGGCAGAGCTACGGCACTGTAGCAGGTTTCTAGCTACAAATCAGAGCCGGAAACCATGAAGTAGAAGACAGAGAAGTCAAGGAAGACGACGGTACCTGAACGGCCGAGAAGAGAGAGGTCACCCACTGCATTGAACGCAGCGGAGGAAGACAGGAGGGTTCAGCTACCCTCATAAAGGAAAAGGAGCAACGAGGTCGAGGTATTGAAGACAAAGGAAAGCCAGGGAAGCAGCGCCGGTACCCATGGTCAGCGCTGGGAAGAATGGAAGACTGCAGGAAGCTGTGGTGAAGGGAAGCGGTGCATAGTACCCATAGTCAGCGCCGGGAAGCATGGAAGACTGCAAAGAGCTGTGGTGTGACGGATAGCAGCTACCTCAAAGTACAGATATGCCGACTGTCACTAGTTAGGGTTTGGGTTACTGTTGGGACAGGCCCACAGTGTTGTAATGGCGAGACCTTCGGGCCGCCTATAAAGGGATGTATTTTGTATTGTAAAATGTTGTCATTTTGAGCATTTTAGGCCATCCAGCTAGTCAGATCAAGAGTAGTCTGTTAGCTTACTATTATTTTGTATTGTAACAATCCGCAGGGATTGACAGAGAGGGAAGAGTATATTGTAAGAGAGACAATATAGAGATAGAAAAGAGATCTGAGAGAGAAGATCTCAAGCTGCATATGCGGTGCAACAGAACTGTGTTTACCTTCCCCTGAGCTATAATAGAAAAACAGTTCTGTGGACGTAACTTCCACCCTGGAGGTGAACCATGTTAAAATCAAGTGTTATGTGATTGATTCATGTGTTGTGTTTATTTGTTGCATCTGTTAGTTATTATATGATCCTTGTTTACAGTTGAATGTATGAATGCGTCTATTGGTTCACAGTAATATAGAAGGATAACATAAGTTGAAGTATTTGGCATGTTGTATGCAGGTTCATTTATGCTTTGCTTGAACAGTCACTAGTCGCAATGTTAAACAGTCTGGTATGTTGAGTCCTGCAAGTCGACATGAACAATGCTAAGTGCGCTGAGCCGCGGGAGTAGGATATCGTAGAGAGGCGATACCGCACCGGCAGAGGAGCTACGGCGTGCGATACCATAGGTTAAGGACTTAGCATTGGGGAGAAAGTTGCATGTCGCCTGGTGCACGGCGATGCGATAAGGATGGGGTCATCGTGAGTCAGTGGAAGTTGCGCGACGCGGAAAGGGACCGCGCAACAGGAAGAGAGAGAGAGATCTCATGGTCAGAAGAGTTGCGAGACGAGGGGATCGCGTGACGCAAGCAGAAGGGTCGCGCGACGCGCAGAGAAAGAGGCCTCACGACTAGCAGAGCTGCGAGTCGCAAGTAGGATGCCACAGAACCTGGTCCAAGACACTTGAGTCCTTGGCCAACCCATTAGAATCACTTCGGGTGAGACTTCAGGCCGCTTCGCGGTCTGTCGCCGAAAGGGCCAGTGAGATAGGGGTGTTGTTGCTTAAACACAGTAAACCCGGGTCTGCCCATGATAGCCAACACTACGCTCTATGAAGCACTTGCTAGTTGCAAGTTCCATCAACTTATATGCTTTTGCATCCTCAACATATCCCAACAATATGCATTCTCTACTCTCGGCATGGAAAGCCTTCCTCTTATCCATGGGTATTATGGCCCAAGATTTGGAACCAAAAACTCTCAATTGAGAGACATTAGGCTTATGCCCATGCAATGCTTTGAAAAGAGTGGCCCCAACCACTGATTTATGAGGCACTCTATTCTGTATGTATGAAGCACAATTTACAGCTTTATCCCAAAGAGAATGAGGAAGATTATGGGCTTGGAGAAGATATGTTTCCATCTCCTTCAATGATCTATTTTTCCTCTCAGCCACACCATTCTATATGGTGTGTATGGAACTGAGTGTTCCATTCGAATACCCTTTGAGTCACAATAATGCTGGAAATATATTTTAATGTATTCACCTCCATTATCTGATCTAATGGAATTGATCTTTTTCCTGAAAATATTCTCAATCAAAGCTTTAAAAAATTTAAAAATTTTGAATACTTCTGATTTCTGTTTCGTGAAATATACCCAGCAGAACCCTGAACAATCATCAATAAAATTAAGGAAATACCCGGAACCATTAATTGATGTTGTAGGACTTGGTCTTGAAACATCACTGTCTATCAGATCAAGTGTAGAGGCAACTCTAGTTTCCTTCCCAACTTCATACCTCTTCTCAGGATGCTTACCTACCAAGCAACCACGACATACTCCATCTAATGTTTGGATGAGAGGCAAGACTTCAACCATTTTGTCATTGTAGAGTTGGTGGAGATATTTGAAATTGAGATGCCCAAATCTCTCATGACATAGCTTGTTGGTGTTGTTGGCATGAGTTAGTAAATATGTTGGGTGTAAAACAGACAAAAAATGAGAGAACACATATGCTTTTGAGGCATGTTTAGCAAACCCTTTCGCTATGATATTTTCAGTAGCTTTTTCTATGATTTCAACCAAGTCAGATTCAAATGTAACTCCCTTGAGAGAGCCTGTATGGGTCATCTAATAAACAGAAAAAATATTTGCTGCAAGAGAGGGAACATAGAGAAAATTCTTGAACTCACCATGCTGGATTTTAATAGAACCTTTCCCAATAGTTGGGATTTGGGACTCATCTCCCATGTGAATGCTAGGTCCTCCTGATAGAGTGAAAGTGGAAAAGGATTCCTTGGAGGCAACCATGTGGTTGGATGCTCCAGAATCAATCAAGTAATATTTCAACTGAGTGAGGCATGCCTTCAAGGAATTACAGATCTCATGATCGTCTGTCGGTTGTCCAGCATCAAACTTGTTTGCTCCTTGTGGGAGAGAAATATTGTTCTGTTCAAGGAGTGTTGATAGTTGGTCGATTGTCTTCTTCATGCACTAGCTCTATCGATGAAATCCTCTCACACAGCATGAAGATCTAGTCTTCTCGGATTTCTTCTTTTTCTTGGAACCCAAGGCTCCTTCGGAAGATCTCTGATTCTCCTTTGGCTTCGAATCAGTGGCTTTGGGATGCTTCCTTCATGCTTCCGTCTAGCTTGCACATTGTTTGAGTCTAACATCAAGAGTGCTTGATTCTTGGAGGTTTGAATCACTCCCATTTGAACCAATTTATCTTGCTCTTGTATTAAAGACTCGGCAAAAGCATCTAGAGAAGACATCTTCCAATTAGGGATGGAAGCTCTTCTGGCCCTGGAATGTAAAGACAAATACTTAGTACTCAGATCCAATCTTGCTAAGTACAGACAACACAAGCTGCTCATCTTTTCTCTCTAATGCACATTGTTTGCATTGCAATACTAGTGACTTGTATTTAGTGAATAATTGCTGAATAGATTCGAAACCGGTAGGCTATAGAGCTATGATCTCATTCTCCAATATGTTCCCTCGAAGCTCATCTTGTTTTCCAAAACAATATTCATGATTTTTAAGAGCTTTCTTTGGAGTCGTAAGTCCATCAAGATGGAACAAAATACCTCGGGTGATATGAGTGCACATGAATTCGAAGGCCTCATCAAGTTGATTCAAAAATTTGTTCTTCTCAACATACTATTGGGCCTGAGATTCTCTATCCATTGTCATCCTATGCAAACCAAGCTTGTGCAAGGATACCTGCATATCTGCCCTCCAATCAGAGTAGTTGAAGGGTGTAAGGATTCGGGGTATGAGAGTTGAAGAATCCATCTATCTGTATACTTAAACAGTCAATTCCTCAAGAAGCTACGTAGGTACTTGCAAATATCACTGTAAAACCAAAATCAATTTGCAATCATGTCAGTTTCAATCCTTTCCACCTTGACATGTACACTTTCTTAGAGTCTGTCACACCTGGATAGACTTCTCTGAAGAGAATTCAGAGGGAGCAAGGATATCATTCCAGGATTTATGTGGAAACTCAGCTGCTTCTAGTGTACAATGGAGATTGAACAAGACTTGTTGCTAGCCTGAACAAGGCTCTAATACCATGTTAAAATATTGAACCATTAATCTACAAGAAAATGAGAGCAATTGAAAGGTAGAATTGTGTAGTGGAATATCAAGAATAATGTACACTAAACAAGACAAATATGATAAGAATTGATCTGTTAATTACAACATTAATCTTCATTATGCCCAATAGTATACAACACTGTTACAATAAGGAAAATTCGAATCATGTGGATAAGATTCGAATATACTAACTAAACTTGACTGACTCGCTAACTAGGAGTGTCTAAATCATTCCATGGGAGCCACTAGTCTAACTCCTAATATCTAAAGCAGTATGACAATTAGTTAAACTAGTTAAACCCGTTATACTGGCAAGGTAGGTGGAAAAGGCCTCACTTCCCCATGCAGTCATGCAAAACTAGCGCTAGACTAACTGAGAGTGATCTAATTGAATGTAACTGAAGGTTGAATCAACATAACTAACTCCCTAACACAACCAACTGATGGAGGTTGTTGGTGGCACTTAGAGTGGCTCCTATAAAGTAGGGAATGGTCTCAGAGGCACCTAAACTCATCCATGAGCATGCTAAGTAGTAGTTAACCTCTATATGTGTTCCCCGTACTCCAGTATGGTAATAATCTCATCCATGAGCATGCTAAGTGGTAGTTAACCTCTATATGTGTTCCCCGTACTCCAGTATGGTAATAATGTCTCCCTATGCTAGAGAAGATGATCAAATAGACTATATATGGACAATGGAGGATTATATAATCCTAACAGATGTACCTCCACACAGCCTCTACGAAGGTGGGTCTCCTCCATAGATCCTTCAATCAACAACTCTCACAGGAAGTCTGCAGTAGGCGATATCCTCCAACGTCCAAACAACGAGAACTTCTTCTCAAATCCAATGTCTCTCTTCACACTGGCTCTGATACCACTTGTTATTATCTCAGAGACATATTATCCAAGTTACACATCAAATAAAAACCATTAAAACACCATAATTGTAAAACCCCATATGGGGAAACATCCATGCAGGCAAAGTATTGAAGCTCGTTAATGAAGAAGGAGAGGTTACATGATGGGCCTCAGCCTTTCAGACTTCTGATTACATTACGCATCTCAACCATGCACTATATAATTCATGAAAGAAGTTACATGAGTAAACCGTTGTCGGTTATGCCTGTTATGAGAAACCTCCTGTAAAGACCCGTTATGAAAACTTCTCATAAACACATTAGTTTAGTTGTCATTTAACACAACAGAGAGACATTACACTCTTGGCCTAAGAAGATGGAGACAAAAGGGTCAGCAGGTAGACTATAGGACAAGCAAGCACGATGGTAGAATGCCAAGGTTGAGCATGCAGTAGTTATTGAAGTTAGAAGTCTTAATCGAGCTTTGATACCACTCTCAAAGATAATAACTCCTAGATTGATTTTTCATTGATAAAAAACATTTATTTATATATTGAGATTGTTTCTCATGCTTTAGCTTCTAAGAAATCCGTTGAAGTCCAAACAGGCTTTCCATCTTAAAATATTTACAAAATTACTTATGGAACCATAATCCCATAGGATTAGGTTTTCAACACTATAAATTCATTTTGATGACAGACAACCAAGCCTCAAAATGCATAAATCTCAAAATAAGTTGTCCCACAAAGACGCCAGACGAGCTTCGTTTTTGCAAGAAAACACATTGGTTGTGTAACATAGGAGTGGTAAAACCAATGTGTTACTGATGCCTTTCAGTAAAAGGCGTCATTTTCGTATTTTGATGAGTAATGAGCTAGTTGGACTTCAATAAATGAAGAGTGAGTATGCCAATGATTCATCATTTGGTAGCACTTATGCAATTCTAATTAGGAAAGACAATAAGAGCTTGAATTCATTTGAATGATTTTTTTTATTTGAAGGTTCTTAGATTTGCATTTCCCTGCGATCAAGGTGACATTGAATATTTTTGAATATTTTTTTTATTAGTAGATAGGTTTTTATTTGAAGGTTCTCAGATTTGCATTTCCCTGCGATCAAGGTGATTACATCTTGGAAGGTAAATGCATTCAAATGGTATGGAGTGTCACTTTGGAACAGATAAGACTTTTGGATTACTGATTGAAATATTCTTTTTGCTTAATATGAGAAGAGACGTAATATGTTTGTTATATCTTATAGGGTAAGGATAACAAAATACAAGCATGTATATGCCTTTACTTGTGCTCAAGAACTCATAGACTGATATTTCCATGGATTTTTTCGTCAGACTTCCACAAACCCAAAGAGGTCACGATCCTATTCTTGTAGTAGTGGATCGCTTTTGTAAAATGGCTCACTTTATATCTTGTAAAATTACTAATGAAGCAAGTCAAGTGGCCCATTTGTTTTTCAGGGAAGGACTGGCCCATTTGCTTTTCAGGGAAGGAATGTGGTAATTCCAAAAACAGTAGCCAACCATTGATGGAGACACCAAATTCTTAGACCACTTTTGGAGAGTCATGTGGAAAAGGTTTGATATCAAGCTACAATTCAGTTCAGCACACCACCCCCCAAACTGATCGTCAAACCAAGGTGGTGAATAGAAGTTTGGAAATCTATTAAGTGTTTGGCTGGTGGCAATCCTTGACAATGAGATTTGGCTCCTGCAAACTGAATTCATCTACAATTCCAGCATAAATAGGTCTACAGATAAGCCTACTTCTTCTCAAATTAGGTATGGTGCCAATCCTAAAGGAATATTGGACTTAATTGATTTGCCTATAAACCCATATATCAGTCAAGATGCTACATATTTTGTAGAGAATATTCATGAGATACATCAACAAGTTGAACGCAAATTGTAGTGAATGCATGAAGAATATAAGAAAAATGTTGATTTGCGTAGAAAATGAAAGATCTCTCAGGAGGGAGAAATGGTGATGGTACATTTGCAAAAGGAAAGGTATCCACAAGGGACCTATAACAAATTAAAACCCAAGAAAATCAGACTCAAATAAATGAGAATTGTTATTTAATTGACCTGCCCAAAGAGTTAAAAACATTAGTCTTATTGAAACCCAAGAAAGTCAGACTCTGCAAAATTTTGAAGAAAACAGATGAGAATTCTTATTTGATTGACCTGCCCGAATAGTTAGACATTAGTCTTGTTAATGTTGTTGACCTTCATTCACTCTCATTTCTGACCAAATGATGATCAGATGAGAATGAAAACAAATAGACCAAGCACTTGCCATAGAAGAAAAGATAAGAGGTTGAAAGAGTTATGGATACCAAACTGTTATGGATATTTTGTTAAGTGGGAAAGATTGCCGAGTTCCTACAACAGTTCGATCACAGACGCTGACGTGCTCAAGTACAACCGAGCAACTACATCAATGACCTTGAACCAGGATGTTCAGAATTTCTAAGAGAAAGGGAAGATGATGGAGAGCATAGAATATTCCAATGTTTCAGTAGTTTGTGTGTCTGTCTCCACGTTTTTCAAAAATTTGTCTCTATGCTCAGTATTTTTAGAGATCTGTTTTACTTAGGTTAACTGATATTCAATTTCTCAATCTGGAGTCGAGCAATTAAAAGGCCAGCTTAGAATTTTAGGGGAGGGTTTGTTGGGGAAACCGTTTTAAGCCCTAGTGCCAGCCTTGCAATATAGAGATGCTGTGTATTTGATGCGAGAAGTGATGAGATAAAACTGGAGTTTTTGTGTTCTGTTGCTGGGCATTTATCCTTTGCCTGGGGTGTTTGTATCCTTAATGTTTACTGACTCTGTCCACTGTTTTCATAGGTGCCTCAGGAACAGAGTACCTGTGAACATATCTGCAAGTTCCTTTCTTCTGTGCTAAACCCTCCTTTCTGGTTTTGGGTGCCAGAGATTTGCTTCAAAATGGGTCTATAGCAGTGTTATTGCATACTGCTATTACTTATTGAGGAATTAAGTTGGGGCAGACTGAGTGTCTGCATCATCTTACGAACGAGACGCTGAGAGGTCAATTCTTGAATTGGAGCCATTGATGAAGTTTAGGGAAGCGAGGGAGATAAAAGGATAATTGAATTATACCCTATGCTGTTCATAAACAATCCAACAGTCAGAGAACCAACTACTTGTAAAATTTGAGGGATTGAAAATTAATAATCGGGTTGGATGTGGAATAACAACTCTGTTAACGTAGCCATAAATCTTATTTAGGACGATAGATTGGCATAAGTCTTATAGTTGTTGCAATTACGGGAAGTGATTTAGACCATCAATTAATAATCACAGGGAACATAGTGCTTTAATCCAAATTCAAAAATTTGGAAGAAACTCTTCAAAGTTTCTATACTCTGCATGTTCAAATGGAACGAATGTACAAACTCGATTTAGTTCGTAAACACCTGTCCTTCTATCAATTGGCAGATTTTAGTGGAAATTTGGTACGTACTTATAAATTGGCGCGTTTTTAGAACTCAAAATCTTGGTCTCTCTCTTCTTCTACAAAGTAGCCCTTATTATCTCGGTGATTTTGACTACCTTGGGATAAGCAGCCCCTATTATATTGGTGATTTTGACTAACTTGGGATAACGTTTCACTTTTTAAACATTATTTTTTATTATTGTAGAAATCATGTCTCAATTGTGAAATTGTAGATATACTTTTTTTAAAATTGTATTATTTTGGGTGTTCTGGAATTGTTGAAATTGTAGATATGTATGGTTGAAGTTGTGTAATTTAGATACTTAAAGTTGAAGGAAATTGAGTCTATTTTTACAATATAAAATACAATTTTAATATGATTTCTAACATTAATTCATTACAATATTTTAACATAAATATTCTAAAAAAATACAAAACATCTCACTTTCAACGATTAACTTACCCCATTCAACGATTAACTTACTCCAGTCCAATACTATCAACGGACTCCAGTCCAGTACAATGACAAACCTTCTGATTGGGTATTGAGTTTTTTTTATTGTGAAACAGAAATTGGTGAAGATTCAATAGATTTTAATTATCTAAACCATCTATGCTAAGGCCTCACATCAATTAGAAAAGATCAACAATAATTTCAATGATTTGACAATTGCATTTTACAGCCCAATCCGGGAGATGTGTAACTCTTTTAGTGCTTATCCTAGAGTTGACAAGTGTCTTTTATAAAAAAATAAAAAATATTATTAAAAATAACTTGGATAAACTAAAACCATAAACTTTGGATTACACATTTTCACTCTAAAAAAGAGTTTGCACCTTGAGAGATTTGATCCCTCTCAATGCTTAGTAGATCCTCTTTTAGATAGATCTATACTGATTGTAACAGAATCACAAAGAATTTTAACCTTACAAAGTAATTTTAAAACTCATTTTTGAATGGACATTGTTCATCATTTGAAAAGTATTTTGGGAATTCCAGAAATTTGTTCTCCGAATAAGTTTAGAAGTCCATCCGCTGACACTTCCAACATTTAGCCGAAAGCAAAACTAGCTTTAAAATGAAAATTGTAATACTCAAGAAATAGGACTCTTGTTTTCTATAAACAATATTTGTATGCCCCATATTTGTTTAAATTGTTTTTGTTGGAACAGTAAAAACCCATGTACATTCCTTGTATACTGCTACAAAAGTGCCTAAACAAATCGAGGATTCAAAATCCAAGCTCACTATACTTGCCTGAGAGCTCTGGGATAAGATTGGGAATCTGGATTTAATAGCGTTGGGAATTAGGGATGAGTTCTCACAAGAGGTCCACTTTATCCATTAAAAAAAATTGTCATTTTTTCGTGTTTTATTGAGATTTTCATTCATAAATATGATTTTGAGGTAATCGCTACAAAGACCTCTCTCTGATCATGGTAAAAAAAAAAAATTGATAATAAGAGGAGAAAATCAAACAACTATCCCAACTAAATTGATCTACTACATAAACATAACATTTACCACTTAATAACAAAAATGGTTTATCATTATCTTACATAAACATAACATTAACCACTTAATAACAAAAATGGTTTATCACCATCTACAATGAAGCAGAGTATCCTCCAATCATATATGCTAACAATTTGTTTTAAGAAGATTACATTGATTACATCTACCCAATAAATCCATATGGTATTTTCTCAATTTGTTAAGATAGTACTCAAAATAACAATCATTCTTCTCAACTAACTAAAGTAAACTTAATTAACATGTCTTTTAAAACAGGCTAACATTTAGCCGAAAGCAAAAACAAGCTTTAAAATACAAATTATAATACTCAAGAAATAAGACTCTAGTTTTCTATAAACAATATTTATATGCCCCATGTTTATGTTTTTGTTGGAACAGTAAAAACCCATGTACATTCCTTGTATACTGCTACAATAGTGGCTAAACAAGTCGAGGATTCAAAACCCAAGCTCAAGCTCACCATACTTGCCTGAGAGCTCTGGGATAAGATTGAGAATCTTGATTTAATAGCGTTGGGAATTGGGGATGAGTTCTCACAAGACGTCTACTTTTTCCAGAAAAATTTGTTTTTTTGTTTCTTGTTTTATTGATATTTTCATTCATAAATATGATTTTGAGGTAATCACTGCACCAAAATGAAACAAAGACCCCTCTCTGATCATGGTAAAAAAACAAGAAACGATAATAGCAGGAAAAATTCAAACAACTATCCAGCTAAATTGATCTACTACATAAACATAACATTAACAACTTAATAACAAAAATGGTTTATCACCATCTTACATAAACATAACATTAACCACTTCATAACAAAAATGGTTTATCACCATCTTACATAAACATAACATTAACCACTTAATAACAAAAATGGTTTATCACCATCTTACATAAACATAACATTAACCACTTAATAACAAAAATGGTTTATCACCATCTTGTACAATGAGGCTGAGTATCATCTAATCATATATAATCATATATGCTAACACAATTTGTTTTAAGAGGATTAGAGGAAATCCATAGAGATTTTCTCTCTTTGTTAGGATGGTACCCAAGATAAAAATCATTCTTCAAAACCATCTAAGCTAAACTTAATTAGCCTATTTTTTAAAACCTACTCTGCATGCATGTAAGTCGCAAAAATAACTTGAGACGACGTTAGTGCCTTACAGTAACGTCCCTTACAGTAATTGAAGATGACTATATGAGGAGTCATAAGTTACACAGTGTAATCTATCACACAATTAACCCTTTTGCAATGGCCTTATTGGTCTCCCAATGAGTAGTCCCATATACAGGAAGCTCTTTTTGATACACGTTCATACTGATATCTGCCAAATTCTCCAGTTCAAACAGGTCAGAACTTGCACAACTTGCAACATCCTCTTCCTCCTCGTCTTGTTTGTCAAGAGTCCTTACCGCAGCTTCCAAAATGTTATTTGCTTGCTGATACTTGCCAATTATATCTTTTGCTGCTACTGCTGCTACATGGTTTTCCTTCTCAAGCTGTGGGAGCTTGTAGGCACCGTTAGATGGATATGCATGTGGATAACGATGAGAATTTGGATTAGGGGCTGGATTTTCTCTTTTGTGGAGACATTTCTCGCCAAAAGGGCGAGAATCAGCCTTATCCACAACTACACTTGTTGGGTAGAATGTGACAGACTTTTGACTCATCCCACTATTGTTGCTGGAGCCTCTGTATGTTTTACTCAAACATGGCCTGGATTGGACTGAAGAAGATGATGAATAAACCGAGCCAGATTTTCTCTCAGAGGAATCATACGAATTTGAGTCACTTACAGAAGAAGTTGATGAAAACTTTGCCTTCTTGGTACCGCCAGCCATAAACAGCGAATTGAGAAAATTTGCAAGCTTCCTGCCTGGAGAGATTGGCTGCTTGGGCTTCTCGGAATCCTTACCAGTTTGGGACATTGACTTCTTCTTAGCATGATGATCTTCACTGAAGAAAGGCTTCTCCGTAGATCGAAAATTCCCATCTATAAGCGATAGTGATCCATGTAAATTTGGATCACCAACTGCCCATTTCCATGCTCTCTCTTCATAACCCACATGATGAGAATTCACTTCAGTTTTAGCAGTACGAATAGAAGAAGTAGGTGTGTAGAAGGACTCCGTATGTAAATATGGGCATGAGATGGAGGAACTATTGCTCTCATTATCAGAAGAACACATTGATGCAGATGACCTTTTAGAGAGATGAAATTCTCTGTGCGTGCCATATACAGCCTTGGCTTCGATTTGTTCAGCATTAAAAACGCCCATATTGAGCGATCTACCACGCATGAATTTCTCATTATTTGTCCATGAATCCTCGTCCCATTTCCTTTCGCTTCTAGAATTCCTCATGAGTGTACTGCTCTTGGCCTCCACAATTCTGGTTTCTACTCGACTTCTACTCCTCTTGTACGCCATCATTCCTCCTTCGACTTCGGTCGACTTACAGATTGCATCGAGCAGAGCAGACGAGAAAGACTGATTTCTGGAATTGTGATGATGAGGGAGATCACGATGGAGATGCTGCCCATTGTGCGAATTATAATCCATTCGATGGCTATCCCACTTCTCTGACATGAACTGCAAACCCAGTAGGCTCTACAAGTGTCTAAATATTTGAAAAGGAGGGAATTATGTTAGATCTACAAGTGTCTCAATATTTGAAAAGGAAGGAATTATGTTAGTGCTGACGAGTAGTGATTAGCATATATGGACATGTTAATCATCATGAACTATCACAAGAATGTGGATTGTCTCCTTCCAACCATTCAAAATCTGCAAAATTCTGCTTGAAGCAACCAAGAGATAAATGAATCAAATCCAGACAAACAATGGAAATAGATTTTCTCAGAAACCTGTTCCCTTCATGTCGCTAGTTCAGCCTTACGAATACCAGAGCTGCAAATTTGTAGCTTCGGTATCCAAATTGTGTCTAGGCCATTTCCAGGAATTTGTGGAACATGTAGACAGGGCAAACAATGATTTAACTGCATTTCCTTGGACGAGTACACTCAAGCCCCAACCAATACAGTGCTAATGCCAGTGCCACCCACTACATGTCAGTGCCACCCACTACATGTGGGCAATCACCTTGTGACCTGTTGCGTGGGTGCCCCGTGAATGTAAGCGATGGTTTTACAACGATTGGTTGTGAATTGTGGAAGCAGATAAGATGAGGCAATGGTGGAACCATACTTGTCTGATATCAGTTTTTTCCTTTCAGGTTCGGATGGTGAGAGCTGAACCACCGGTACAGTCTTACAGCTATCAATTTGATTCGGTGATTTGTTTTTGATTTGCTAATGGATCATAAGCTCAGGTAACATTAGTTCTTTTTGATAGGTAGACTATTTGAACGTTGTGAAGATAACAAAACTTATTATAAAGTGAAACGTATAACTTTTACTAAAAATTTGATTGCGAGTTTTATTTTTGCCACATAAAATATTTGATTTGATTTAAGTGTAAAATTCTTGATAAATAGTGAAGAATTAATTACTTCTTCATGATCAGATTGAAAGTATGAAGTAACTAAGCATAAGTTGGGTGGTTGGGAGAATTGGTTGTTATCCCCCTACTCAAGGGGCATGTTATGACCATGTATATCTTGATTCTTTGGAATATCACATATGGGCATTCTTCCATAGATATATAGCCGCCAAAAGTAAGAGTATCAAGAAGTAGTTACTTTCATTATTAAAATAAAGAGGGTTGGTTGTGGGGCCTGATCTTCGAAGGTCGGGTTTGGATCCCAGTTCCAGGATGGGATGGGGGGGTTCGTCCCCCCACTATAGTCACCATGGGGGTGAGGGGTCGCCTACTTTGGGAGCTACCTTTGGCAAAGGGTTGAGGGGTAACGCCCCTGTAGCAAAAATATCGGGGAAAAAATACCTTGTAAAATGTTGTAATTTCATAGTCATGACTTGGTCAATAATGGGTGATTTATGAGCCCATGCTTTAAGGTAGACCATGGTAATTTCCCATGGTAATCCCTCTATAAAATAGAGGCATTGTAATACGGTTGTGTATAGTAGTATTGTGAAAAACGATCGCTGTGATTTTGTGAGAGAGACTATGAGAGAGTGAAGAGGAAGTGCAACAAATGTGTTGCAAGTTGTATCCCTTTATTTTGTTAGAAAATATAATAAAAAGGACTAGCAATTTATGTGTGGACATAACCAATCTTGGGTGAACCACGTTATATTGGTGTCTCTCTTGTATTTAGTTTATGTGTTTTATATTTTCATCTTGTTTATTGTTATGTTCTACAATCTTGTTTTTCTAACAAAGACGATGATATGGTCAAAAGCAATATTTCATTTTGGAATGGTATCCACTCCCTTTTGGATAAATCCCTGACAAATATCTTCTTCCAACAACCATCAACATTCTTTTTCTATAGGATAATAGAGGTACACAGATGATCCAAGAGGATCTAGGATCACTAAAAAATTTATAGTCTCAAATGCTGAACATAAGCACACCATTGCATACAACTCGTTGAGATCTTTCCAACGACGTTTGTTTCACCTCAAATAGAATTAGGATGACCAAGACGTGATGTTCTGAAATCTTAATAAAATAGCTAAAATGTGACAAAAGGGGTTCAATGTGGAAACACTGTAAGGGTGACACATGGCATTCGTACATGTGTATGACACTGACATAAACGTCCTCACGTATCACCATGTGCCAGGTCAAAGTCACATGGGATTGATGAGTTAGCACTCTAATAGGTGATGTGGAAGATTCATATTTTGACACGTGACATTGGTTGCACAGGTAGACCAATGAGGGGATACCACATGGTAGTTTCCCATTGGCCTAATATGGTTAAAGTATTGCATAACTTTGGTGGAGGTGATGGGGGTTGAACATGTGACCTCCCACCAACCAACCTAGCACCCTCATCAATCTGGCTACACATGATTCTTAATAGCTATATGGTGAATAATTTATTTATGTTTGAAATTATGATATGGTGGAAAGGTGGGGGGCAAGGGAATAGCCCTATGCCCTCGGTCCCATGGTTTGCTTGTAATGTGGATCCAAGCCCCAAGTCCTCAGGGCCAATGTAAATATATGCCAACAAACTATATTAAAAAACACTATATATAACATATAGTTCCAACCAAAATTCCAACAGAGGAGGAGTCCATGGGGCTTGAACCCTGGACCTCCTCCAACCACCAAGACCTATTGGTTGGGGAAACGAGCGGATTTATATTTAAGTTGCGGCTAGCTAATTCATGGAATCCATGCCACAATTTGGGACATGGAATCTTATTTAAACCTATGTATTTTTCTGTTCGAGCCATACTTCGGAGCTAAGCTATGCATGGATTACAAGATAGTGAAGCACAATCCACATACATTTTCCAAGGCAGTTTGGGCACAAAAACCAAGGTAGTTTTCACACTTTTCGAGGTTGTTTTGGCATGAATTTTAAAGTGAAATTTGATAGGAAAAGTCCATGTTTTTGCATGCACACTAAGGTGAGGTACAATACTTCTATACATGGATCGAGGGAAAGTACAATGTGGTACATGTTGGCATTTGCGTCCAACGCTTCCCATGAGTTCCACAAAATGAGTTAATTATGGATCTTAACTTTGGCGATTGTAGCACATATTAACTCCTATCTACTTTGGTCTTACAGAAATCGTTATCTAATAAATGGTATCAGAGCGAGAGGTCTCGAGTTCGAAACTCACCCAGGTAACATTGGGGGGAGATTGTGGGCAGTTGTGTCCAAGACTCCTCATGAGTTTTGTGACATGGGTTAACCCCTTCTCATGGAACTTAAATTTGGTGATTGTAGCAAATATTAATGTTGAAGGGTTTCAATTTAAAAAAAATTGTGCTCTAACAACACACGGTTCAATACTGTATGGACTATACCGATCAGAGTGACTTTGGAGATTGTGGCAAAGGAGGAGTCCTAAGGCCCAATTTAGAAGGGGGTTGAGTTTACAGTCAAAAGTTTCAAAATTTCGCAAGGATTCTAATTCTTCCTTCTGTTTCTACATATAAGCACCCACTCAGAAAGTTTCTCGCAAGACCCTTTGAGCTACACCAAAGCATAACCGTGTTTATAGTTTAGAGTTACAAAATTGTCCATCACAGTTGTTGGTGAAGTTTGTTTCTTCTCCAGAACAACGAAACTCCAAGGTGATATCAGAGGTTGGTATTTTTCCTTCTTTTGTATATATTTTTAATGCATTTGAGACTAATAAAGAGTGTTCCCACTAATATGGACTAGACGTGGAGATGTATCCCAAAGTGGGTGAACTCCATTAATAAATCTTATTGTGTTTGAGTGATTTAATATATGCCCTTAGTCTCTTTTTATTTATCTTAGAATTATGTTTCAAGCAAGTAATTTTCCTCAAGTATAATGTTTGTCTAAGTAAAGAGTAAATCCACAAAAACTCCATGAAGCATTGTCAAACAAAGTTCCTATTTAAATTGAAAAAAGATTAGTTATCTCGTGAATAAATAATTTTCATATCAAGTGGTATCAGAGTAGGTTGGAAAAGTGGATGCTTACAAGAGCTAAGCTAAAACGAGGAGAAGGAAAACTTGCAAGTATTGATTTAGAAATCCAAAGGATATTTCATAGACATGAAATGGAATCCCACAAAGGTGAAGCTCCTCATATGGGTCCTAAAGATGTTATTGAAATGCTCCTCAACATAACAGATCTAGTGGAAGACTCATATTGAAGGGCTAAAATAAGTGATGAAGGTGTTGGACACACCAGGTACACTGAGAAGGGGGGTGAATCAACGTGCACAATTTTTATTACTTTCTCACTTTTAACAATCAACAACTTATTCAATAATATGCATTATCACATTATCATTATATCATCATCAACATTATTATCATCATCATATCATCATCACATAAGAAGCATGACATGATACACACACCATATTTTATGTGGAAACCCAAGTCTTGGGGGAAAACCACAGAAGCCTTTATAATAGTTTTCCAAAAATAACTGGAAGGAGGAACCAACCCCCTTATTACAATGAATCCATTTTTCCAGCTACAACTGGAAGGAGGATACAACCCCCTGATTTATAGGCTACAACTTGAAGGAATATACAATTCTCTAGTTCTCCAGCTACAACCAGAAGGAGGATACAACCCCCTTTTCTTGTCCCATCTTGCCACCCAAATAAGAAGATAGACACTGTACTACTGAACCACAACCGCACTAATCCTATAGACCTGCTAATCAACACCTATACTACATTGCACAATATGTACCACACTGCACAACCACTATCACTACCAACAAGTTCTCATCATCTGATCACTACTCATCAAATGATCACTGCCTGTTGTATCACATTGCTCATCATATGATCACTACTCATCAACTGAACACTATCTCATGTATCACACTTCTCATCAACCAATCAGTAGTCATCAATTGATCACTGCAACACAATTGAACCAATACCCTGTCCAATCACGGTGTATCAATCAATTATCCAACTGCATAACAAACTTAGTCCGCTTGAGTCAAACCAACTGCTCATACAACTTAACCAATTTGAGTCATACCATCTGCACATAAGAGAACGTGTTCCAGTCATGCTAAACTGTTAAACCAATCTCCGAATCTATAGCTGATAACTTATGTTTTCACCTTACTGCCAAATCATCACTCATATCACTGCCACATACTGCTCATGTACATCCTTGTACATTTTGTCATACACAATCACTGAACAGGTAATTCCGCTCTTCTGTCACTTTATTTGTGCATGTTATAACAGACTTTAGACTATTCACACTAATAGAAGAAAGTGGAACTTGAGCTAAACTCCAGACCTCATACTGTACTTTCCTTGAACAAATTTAGGACTTTCATAAACACTCCAAAAAGGAAAAACAATCTCTATTTTTCTTCCATTGTTCTAAGGTCTGCTGCCACCTTACATTCTTTGTCTGCTACAACAAATTTCACCCTCATAAAAAATGTCTTCAAAAATTGTATGCTGTTGTTAAACTAGCGAGAAATCCTCAGTCATAAACCTCAGTTGACTGCTCCGAATACCTAAAAACCTCAGTCATCCTTTTTCCCAGCAAAAATTCTCAGTCATATAGTTATATTCGTTGATGTTAAGTGGCCAATGGTAAGTGTATTTGTACACGTTGAGGGAGAGTATTTGGGAGCCGACCTTATGAGGAGTTCATTCATTTTTATATTGGGGCCGACTTCTATGGTAGGTTTTAGTGTTTTATTAATTTTAAAATTGAAAAAAAATTGTTTCAATATATCATTAATTTGGTGGAGCTGACCTAATGAAGGGTTGAATATTTTAATAAACTTAACTTTAACATGTTTCCACTTCAAGGGTTCAATGTTGGAGTAGAAGGGTAAGATAGTCAATTTCTCAAGTATTAATTAATATTTTAATTCTTTTATTTGTGACACACCTTGTTTTTAGGGTTAACATATGTATGAGAGTGTTTTCTTATCCATCAAATGTAGGGTTGTCCTTTACTCATCAAATAAGGTCTTTTTGTAGAAGGCATGGGTTAAGAGGGAACTTGGTATTCATTATAAGGTCAAGTTTTGGTTTGTGGGATTTCCTTTTGTCTCAGGTTTTATGTTAGGGTCACGATGAGGGTTTCAAGGCTAATGTAAAGGTGAAATGAGAATCAATGGTGTTATTCGAGTTTAGAGGTCTTAGGGACACAACATAGGGTATTTTGTACGCTTAGTGTAATGTCCCCATTCAAATAATTGCATAGAAGGACAATTCCATCAATCCTACTAGTTCCCTAGGTTGGATAGATACATTTGGGAATTTTAATAAGGGAGCTAATAAATGATGTTCGGACATTAGAATGGAATGATATTTAATAATGGATCTAATTAAATAAATACAAGAGAAAATTGAAGTGGCAATGGAGCATGGAGACACATGGAGATTGGGGCCCACATAAGCTAGAATTTCTGTGCCACATGGCATCCTCCTCTTGCAATTTCGAATCCATGGGAAGCCTAATGTTCTTGGATGAGTTAGAAGGCTAATACACTTAGCCATATGCATCATAGGTCTAATTTGAAAGGAAATGTAACTTACATGGGAGAGGGAGAGTCAAATGGGAGCTTCATGGACACTTGGGCTAGATTCCCTAACATCTATGACATCTATGACACCAATGATGAAGATGCTATGACATTTATGACATATTACAAACCTGAAGGATGAAATTTGACCATTATTAAATTTCAGGCCTAAATATAGCATCCAAGAATGTGCTCATGTGAGTTGGGGAAGCTCAATGGGTCCCTACTCGAATTGGGGGAAGATGGAAGGCTAGGGAAGGGATGACACATGGAAAATCTTGAGCACACACCCTAATTCAAATTGGATTGATTTTGTGGATGGATTGGTAACCTTAGAAGGCTAAGTATGTCACATGCCCCAATTTTGCAAAAACGATTTTATATTATTTGAGGAACATTATGTTACATTTATGCTAAGTTGTAATTGATGACCAATAGGGTCAAGAATATTTAATGTAAATCAGAATATTTTATTTATAAATAAATAAATGAGGAGACAATAGCTTAGGAGAGTTGTTAAGAGAGTGTTTACTGGTCAAATTGGTGGAGGAGACTGGGTGGAGAGAAAACTGACATGTGGCAGCATCCTCAAACCATTTCCAACTGTTACAGGTGGCAACCTCCCTATATTTGTGGTCATGATTTTCCAAGAAAGTGGAATCAGAGCAAGTGGCTCAATTAATGAAAACTGACCCAGAAGACCTAGGCATCTCTATAAAATTTCCCATTGAAGAGAGTTGAGGCTACTCATTCTAGAGAAGTGATCATTCAGGGTGAATGAATGTACTTCAGAGAAATTCAATGGAGGGGAATCTGGAAAGTATTTGAGGGGATACTTGTTGTGAATGATCTAGTTGCAGCTTTTAAGCTGAAGATCATACTTCTGAGAGCATATTGTTTTACTGAGGTATTGAACTAGTTAGGTGATAGAGGGTTCTACAGTTGCATTCTCCACCCATTTCTCAGCCAAGAATACCAGTAACAAGCTCAGGGGTCCTAAGGAAGCGTTGTTTGTGCACTCTCCAGGAGATTGGTAGGGAGGAACAACCTCCTAAAGCTGTTGTCATCTTGTCCTCAACAGGTTCTATGTTATTTTATTTTACTGTCCGAGTTAAATAAATCTTGGTTTAGTTGTTACATGAATGTTAAAGTTCAGAGTTTGTGAAATGATATATTAAGTATTCTTATTTGATTATTTATAGCAATGAAAATGGTTTAGGGAAGTAATGAAATAGAAAGAAATTAAATTTCTAGGCTGTGTTTTTCCACACCTGAAAAATAGGTCGTACTCTAGCACAGTTAGAATGCTTTAAATAAATGAAATAATCCTTAAGAGAAGGGAATTAGTAGATATGATTTTGTATCTATAGGTAAACAGAGTAAATTTTATTTCAGTGTTTTGAAAAGCAATGAAATAGCAGTGTTATGTTTGTTTATATTTACTGTTTTACTTAGATTAACTAAATGAAAATGCAGGAAAAAGAAATAGTAAATTACACTAGCATTACAGTAATAGTATATAGATAGGAAATAAAAGTTTATAGGAGATAATAATGAATCTTCGAGAAAGTCTAGAAACAAGTTAATAACTAAACAATTCTTCTTTTAAAATATTAACTTAATATTAAACTATTACTTAATAAAAACTAGGTTAAGGTTTCGTTTAGAAAACCCTTTGTTTATGAAAAATAAAAGAGTTCTAGAGATAACATTCTATTCTCTACAGAGCTCTAAATAATTATAAATAAAGAGTAGTAAATAAACATAAATGTATTATAAATAATAAACAGAATAACTAGGAATTATATATAATTATGCTTTTTAAAATTTAAAACCAGACAGGTTTATACCTGTAAAAACCTAAGGGTCGAAAACCCTTTGACTAATCTATTTAATTTAGAAATTAATCTGTAATAAGTTTTAACCATTTACATTGTTAACTGTGTAACAAAGTTAATAGGAAGGCTAAAATCCATGCTTTAGACTAATCACAGTCTTTACCTAAAAGTAAATATCTTTTATAATTGTTTTAAACAGTAAAATAAACACAGTATTTACATAATAACGAAACCACAGTTCACATCTAACAGCAAAACGAGACAGAGCTCATTTAGAAACTCAAAGCTTAAACAAATCCTTTCTTTTTAAAAACCAACTGTATTACAATTTCGAGCCGCAAGGCTAAATCCATAACCAAAAACTAGATTCATATCACGGCTCAAGAGCCGGTATGACCCAGTGTAAATAGCAAGGTTTTTTAAAGTAAACTGGAGAGCAACATACTAAACATTTTAACCAAATTAAGAAACCGAAACCAGGCTTCCAAGCACCGTGTTTTTCTTTCCAACAACCCTCATCGCAAGTAGGGAAATACCCACTTTGAAACTAGGGCTTACTGGTTGGGGCCACGAGTTCACTGAAGCTGACAGTTGTATTTCTTTTCCACTGAAGGTTGAGCCGTCGCAGGTTCCTGCAAAGAGCACAAGATTGAGCTTTAGATTAAGACTCGGCTCACAAAGTAAAACCCTAACTACATTAATAAATTAAAAAAAGAGATTTTTCATAACAAAGAACTGAATTTGTCTTTACCTGCAAGTAAGAAGAGAAATCGAGCAGTGAAGGAGCTGTCACCAACTTAATTGAATTCCACATAGGAGTATTCAAATCCTACACTGACCTTTGAGTTGAGACAGTATCAAACCAACTTACAACTCCATAAGTTGTGACGAGCAACAAGTAAGACAGAGCTGAAACCATGGACAGGCCGCGAGCCAAACTCTTAAAAGAATAACCACTCTCACAGTAAAGCATACAACCAAGAATAATTGAGACCTTAAGACTAAGTAATGAGACCATGCTACAACCAACACAAGCTACGGAGTAAGCAAAGAAGAGGATCAACCTCTCATGGCTACCAGGAAAACTACACGAAGCAGCCCACATGCCGACGAAACCCTCAGAGTTAAATGACAGGTGAATTGGGTTTCGTGCCTTTTTAAGTCTCCAATGCATGGACGAGAGTAGAAAACGTGCCCTCTCAAATAATTTAACCAGGTGAGTTTCTTGACTATAGTCAACCTGTGTTTTCAATTATCAACATATCGTTGCCATGGTCAATATCAAAACTATGCATTTCGACTTCAAAATAATTACATATTATTTGAAGCACAAAACTATATCATTTTCCATCGATGGTATAAGACTAGTCATAATTGCTAACATCTAATATGTGTCGTTGACTATAGAGTAAAGATGTTTAAACCTTGTCAAACAAACAATCACGAGGTTCAACCATAGTGTAAACTTTTACAAATAATGTTTTACATGCTCACCTTGCCAATGACAATGATAATGAATCTTATCATTGCTTACAAAGTCATTTTTTTTAATTGTTTGTGCTTACTTGGTTCTAGCATAGTATAGGAATTTTATTTATAATGTTTCACTTGATATAGACCTTAGGTTAGAAGTTCTAGGTAGTAAAATATACCATAGTAGTTATTATAAACTACAACTTATTATAGTGAGGCAACATTATAATAGTAATTTTACTATTGTGTAAACCATGCACAAGATTTATAAATTATAGGAATAACATTGATAATGTATTTACCTATGATTTTGACTTTTTAGAAGTGGTGGTGAGGTAGTATTCCATCTTAAGAAGATGTATCTAGTTACAAAGAACCAAACTTATAATATGTCATGGAAATTTCCAGGTAGTAAGATTCCCATAGGATGTAAATAACAATTATATTTGGTACATTATAAAATAATGTGGTATTGTATATTGTTACAATAATACATGCAGCAAGGAAATAATTTAAGTACTGAAGTTTATGACTTGATGTTTAGCATATTTACATACAAATAACAGGTTAATAATTTCCATGGCTAGTAAGAAAGAGACAAAATAGAAATATGTACTCTATTAAAAATCCTTACCTTTGAGATTGATAGAAGTACTTTCATGAATAAAAGATAGTACATTTAAACATCACATTAGCGGTATGAGCATGTTAAAATAAAAGTAATTGTATGACGAAGAACTTGAGCTCTAAGCTCACAATAAGGATCTTTTTGTTTAGCTAAGTATGTTAAAAATAACAATCTTTGTAGCTAAAATTTGAATACTGTCTTAGAACCAGAACTATGGAAGAAAATTTTACCTCATTAGAGCTTGCTTTTAACTAGTCACTTTATTTACTATCATATTAACATGCAACAGAAATACGTCTTGATACCTTATAAATTAAACTCCTACTTGATCGATCGTTACCTGTTGAACCTGTAAGAACCAACATTCCATCCGCGTTAGCATAATGCTAAGTAAGCCCCGAGTTTTCAAAGATAGATTTTCACCTACTTGCCAAAAAGTAAAACTATTAGTAAATATAAAAGAAATCTGCATGCAATTCATTCTTATATAACTTATGAAAATGAAAGTTGTATTAGTTATTGTATTTTGAAACTAATTAATACTAATTGTTAAACTGTTTCATTTTCTGCTAATCGCTAGCAGTTACTAAACTGTGTATTCAGACATTTTATGTTATCTTAAAAATTTCAAAATTTTATGAAATTTTGGGGTTATGACAAAGTATGTTTATAAAATACATGGATCAACCAAGATAAGCTATTTTGATCATTTGAGAAATTTACATTTGTGAAGAGAGGGAGCTAGTGGATGACTAGTTTCTTGCCTTAACCAATTTCGAGGCTGAAAGATTCCCATCCAGGTTGGTGTTTGGAGAGGCCATTCAGGTATTTCATGGATATTTCATATATTTTTTATTTGCAGGTGTAAGCTACAGGGAAGCTCTTGGTTTCTTCTAGTGCAACACATTCTCTCAGCCATTTCAAGTCTTTATTGCATATTCTTGCTCATGGAGGGATTACGCTTTGGGTGAGCTATTGTACTCTTTGGGAGAGATTATCATGGTATGATTATGATTGTAATAATCTTAATATACTCTGTTATTCATCTTCAGAAAGTTTGGGGTCGAAATTCCAAATGGTTGTATGTAAAAGCGATTATTAATGAGCAAACAATGACCATTTCTGTACTATATTGATGTGTGCCATTGTAATGATGATGTTTTCGAATGAAAGAATGTTTCTATGATCTATTTATGATTAATTGTCTTCAATTTATTATTATTACAAGTTTCATATCCATAAGTTAAGCATTTGAAGTCATCTTACTCAGTTTATTTGCATTTGGAGAAGATTTGGTGCCATTTCCCCAAGGGTCAAACTAGTGATTTTGTAGCTTTTTGGGAGAGGATTATAAAATAATTTATAAGATTAATAATGATACACATGAGACCTTAATAATTTCCCTTAAGCATACTCTTCCTCTGTTCAGAAATTCGAGTGGGTTTGGGAGCATTTGGAAAGCCATTTCCAGCATTTACGTGGGTGAATTGGAGCCTCAATTTGCTAGTGAAAACTCCTACCTTGGCCAGAATATTTAAAAATATTGTAGAAGTATTTGGAGGGTCATAAATCATCCCTAAATATAATATTCAAGTATTAATATCATTCATATACCTTCTCAGAATATTTGGGAGAATTTGGGTCAATTTGGAGACCTAGACATCAAAACTAGTCAAAGGTCAAATTAGTGATTTTAATAAAATTTCTTAAAAAGGGACATTACAGTGGTATCAAAGCATGTTTATTGCACCTGTGCATTAATTTCATCCATTTAATAAAAATTTCGAGACATGTCTTGGCTTCACAATAGGACCACTATGCCTGCTTTCCTTCCTCCTCAACCAACAAAAGACGAAATTACAACCATAGATATTGAAGCATGCGTCGAGGAGTATCAAAATTTGAGAGGGGATATTAATGAGAGGTATTCTTTCCAATAATATATTTTCAAGTATGGATTTATGCACAAGAAGGAAAATGTGAATTGAATAAGGGACAATCAACAATCCACAAGTTTGGAGGAGTATGAAATGAAAAAAAATCTTTCTATTTGTGAAAAGAGCCTAGATACACCATTAAAGGAAGAAATAGAGAATCATGAAGTGGAGCATAAATTACCTCAAGGTGATTGCAGAGAAGAACATAAAGAGGAAGACGAATAAAATAACAAAATCCTTACTAATGGGGGTTCTTCCAATCAAAGAGAATCTATTGATGGATCCTGAAACTATGAAGGAGTACCTACTGATGGGTGTTCACAGCTCTATGTTGGTGACAAAGAGATTGGATTTGAAAATGTTTCTGAAATACAAATTTCTCATAAGAATGAAGATGAATACCTTGTGACAGATAATCAAGAACGAAGATCAACTTCCCCATCACCACTTGAGCTTCAAGAAGTTGATCAAATCAAGAAGAAAGAAGAAGAGGAGGTTCACTCCCTTGAACAATCCTTCATTGAAGGGTATTTGAAGATGAGTTAAATGGATATCCATGATTCCCTTAGCATAATCCATGATACTAAAACATTGGTGTCAAATTCTTGTTGGAAAATTTCTTCCTTGGAGGATCCATCCTTCCTTGAAGACATGGAGAAGATTGAAAGAGAAATGTGCAACATTGAAGGTAATTTCATGTCTTTGCTTTTTTATAGAAATAATTTGGTTGATATTAATGAATGGTTACATAAATAATACTTTAATAATAATGAGGATATTCATAAGCTCAAAATTCAAAATGAGCAACTTCTTGAGAGGTTGCAATATAATTGTTCTTCCTCCTATGTTTGAGATTGTCATATGGTAGATTACTTGGAGGATTATCATGACATGATGGATCATGAGAAACATGAAAAATTGCAGGTTATTGATGTGTTTGAAGATGATATTTATGAGAGACAATCACTAGTAGTGGTGGAAGAGGAAATTGAGTTTCCTCTTGAAAATGGTTACACACTTTTTGAAGAAGTGCATGATTCCACCACCTTGGAACCAACCCATGAGGAAAGTTTTTGATTTTTAAGGGAGATGAATAATCCTACCCGTATGGATCCTTCACATGATGAAATGTTTTCACTTTCTGATCAATTGGGTGAGTTGGTTCTTTCTCCTACATCCTACACTTCCAAATTTTGCAGCATTCATCCTAACGAAGTATGGGTGAAAGGTTTATTTTTTATAGTGACACATGAAGGGTATGGAATTTATATCTATCCTTTTGATGATGAAATTATTAGAGAAGCATATTATTTACATTTTCAGAAGCATCCTTTTTTACATTATGATGATACACATCTACATGGGTGCACTTATGATGTTCACTTGAGTCACTTGGAGACTCATGATTTTCCTTGCTCCTTGCCTAGTACATTTGATGTTGGAGGAACTTCATCACACACTTGGGTGAAGAGATATATGATTGAGGAACATTATTATTGGCAGCAACATCCTATGTTATTTCATGATGATATACACATTCATGGGTGTATTGATGAGACTTCTTTGATCCACTTGAAGTCTTCATTTTTTCTTTGCTCCTTATTTGGTTCATATTTTGGTGGAGGTTCTTCTTTCACTTCTTGGATGAAAGAACAAATGGCTGATTATATTGATGTACATTATATATTTTTGGAGCAGAATTATGGGACATGGGATCCTCACCTATGTCATTGGGGAAGATATGATATAATACTTAATGCTTGTGTGTATGGGCCACATGGTGATCTACTTACTTGAATGTACAAGAACTTTTATGATTCTTTGATGAGGTACGTTCTTAATGTACATTTGTATGATGTTGTTATGTAATTTCATGATCTATATTTTGTACTCATGATTTTGGGAAGGGTGCAATACAATCAATGGGATCTTGGAATTACTTGGTTTCATCTCACTTGGACTAGCAGTTCGATTGTTGGTTTGAGAAAGAAAACCAACCTTCAGTTGTTTGAGTTTCCTAGGTAGGAGACCTTTTGAGAGATGGATTCAATTATAATATGCTTGGTGTACATGTCATTTAATCATATAAATTTCACACCATGCATGTATCAGGATCATATGGTACCCTGGGATCATTTTTTGTCGCATTGGTTTCAATTGTGGGGGAAACAAGAAGCATTGGAGATTTATTCACCACTTGAGAAGATGATTGCAATCAGAGTAGCGAAGAAAAAATCATGGTGGTTCCTCTCTGAATTTTTATTGGAATATTAAGAAACTCAAAGTTTGGTAACTCAGTACCAACTTCAAAGAATTATACAAAAGAAAAAAGGGGTGAAAGTTTAGAAAATGTTTCCAAAATATGGAGGTAAAGATTATTTGCACAAATTTGGTTTTTATGGATTTGATTAATCCTTTTGGTGTTATTGGTGATGTTACAAGATATATCAATATGCACAACCCACATCTCTTTTACTTTTTGGAACACAAAATTGCAGTACATGAGTGCCACTACTCAAGTTGCAGCTAAAGAAAATCAATGACCAGAACCATTAGAGAGCACTTAAGACAAGGGAAGGAGTACCGAGTGAAGATGCCACATGAGAAGAGGAGAATATTTTTCAGCATCCAAAACTGAAATTTATTGAGGAAAATAAATATTGGGTGGGGAGGACTGTAATGTCCCCATTCAAATAATTGCATAGCAGGACAATTCCATCAATCCTACTAGTTCCCTAGGTTGGATGGATACATTTGGGAATTTTAATAAGGGAGATAATAAATGATGTTCATACATTAGAATGGAATAAATATTTAGTAATTGAGCTAATTAAATAAATACAATATAAAATCAAAGTGGCAATGGAGCATGTAGACACATGGAGATTATGGGGCCCACACAAGCTAGATTTTTTGTTCCACATGGCATCCTCCTCTTGTATTTTTGAATACATGGGAAGCATAATGTTCTTGGATGAGTTATGAGGCTAATAAAATTTACCATATGCATCATAGGTAGAATTTGTAAGTAAATGTAACTTACATGGGAGAGGAAGAGTCAAATGGGAGCTTCTTGGACACTTGGGCTAGATTCCCTAACATCTATGACACCAATGATTAAGATGCTATGGAATTTATGACATATTGCAGAGATAAAAGATGACATATGACCATTATGATATGTCAGGCATAAATAAATCATTGAATAATGTGCTCATGTCAGTTGGGGATGCTCAATAGGCCACTACTCTAATTGGGGGAAGATGGAAGGCTAGGGAAGGGAGGACACATAGAAAATCTTGAGCACACACCCTAATTAGAATTGTATTGAGTTTGTGGATGGATTGGTAACATTATAATGATAAGTATGTTTATAAAATATAGGGATCAACCAAGACATGTGCTTTTGATCATTTGATAAATTTGCATTTGTGAAGAGAGAGAGCTAGTGGATGATTTCGAGGGTAAAAGATTCCCATCCAAGTTGGTGTTTCAAGAGTCCATTCACATATTTCATGGAGATTTAATGGAATTTTTATTTTTAGGTGTAACATATAGGGCATCTCTTGGTTTCTTCTAGTGCAACACATTTTGTCAACGATTTCAAGTCTTTATTGCATATTCTTGCTCATGGAGATATCACGCTTTGGGTGACCTATTGTACTCTTTGGGTGAGATTCTAGTGGTAAATTTATGATTGTAATAAGATTAATATACTCTGTTATTCATATTAAAAAATAATCAGGTCTAAATTCCAAATGGTTGTATGTAAAAGTGATTATTAATGAGCAAACAATGCCCATTTCCCCACTCTATTGATGTATGCCATTGTAATGCCGATGATTTAGAATGAAAGAATGTTTATCTGATATATTTATGATGAATGGAATTCCATTTATGAGTATTAAAAGTTTCACATACAACAATTAAGGATTTGAAGTCATCCTACTCAATTTATTTGCATTTGGAGAAGATTTGGTGCTATTTCCCCAAGGGTCGAACTAGGGTGTGGGGGTGCCTAGTCTTCTCATATGGTACCATGACCTTACTAAAACACAAATGACCATTGAATGGGTCATTTGGATTCTTGTAACTTCTTCAACCCACCAAGGACACTTATATAGGGTACTAGGGCATAATGTTTTGTACTGGGGAACCATAGAACCAACTTAGGGGCACTTAAACACTCTATAGGGTGTTCAGGGATTTTTCCATTGTCCCAAGGGCTCCAAGGGATTTAGACTTGGGTTTGTAAAAATTCAAAAGGTATCCTTAGACACTGACAACTACTTAACCCTCAGGGGCTCGTCAAGGAGTGCCAAGACACACTAGTTGGCATCAATGACAACTTAATCAACAGAAGGTCAATATTTAGTTAAGGAAGAAGGAGGAGGTGAAGGTGGGGAACCTTCAAAACCTTATTCACCCTCCTCATCTTCATATTCTTCTAAGGATATTTTTTAGCATTCATCCAAGAATTAGTATTTCAAAAATCTGTTACAATCTAATGATTTGATTTTATTAAAATTGGATGTTAAGTATGAATTGCTTGTTTATGATGGCGAATTTAAGGAAAAAAACATTAGATAATTGGATCAAGTAGTTGGAAGTGCATTGCAAGGTGCACAAAATCAAAGAGGACTCTGCAAAGATCGAATTTGACACTCTCCACATTGGTGGAAAATATATCGTAAGGTTGGAGATTTTTACTCAAGAAGATCTAGTACAACACGATAAATTATTTCTTCTTGGTTCAATTCATTTATGCATTGAGAAAAAAATTCTATTCTTTGGCATATACTCAAACTTCTATGATATAATAATTACATCTAAGAAAGTTGAAAGGGAAAAATGTTCAGGATTATACAAAAGAGTTTAATAAGAAGGTTTTAGCTTTGGAAATTCCATTACACACTAGTGAAACCCTTCTTAAATACATTGTCTATTTATATTCTTATCTTCGCCATACTATTTTGATGTTTAACCCCACCAACATTGACAAATTCACAGTACAAGCTACTCATTTGGAAGTTAGCATAGGTAAACAAAGTATGGAGCATGCATATAAGAATATATTAAAGTTTGAGAATAAGTTGAAAGATAAGATGAAGGGTAATAAGAAAACTACAATGAAGAAAGAGACACAAAATCATAAATGTCCTCATTGTAACAAGAAGGAGCATGGAGAGGATAAATGTTAGAAATTGCATCTAAATCTACTAATGAAGAAGTTTCAAAACCAAGGGAAGAAGAATAGTTCTAGTATAGTAGAAAAATACCTTGGTTCTAATTTGAGAGCTGAGATGAAGATCACTACAATGAGAAATAAAGGTGTATCATCTTCTAGCTCTACTATTCAACCTTTAAAATTCAAGAATGATGATAAAAAGAGAAATGATCTCTTTCATATCAGATTTATAGTTAAACATATGAACGTTGATACTTTGTTTGATAGTGGTTCTTATGTTAAATTAATTTCTAAAACCATTATTAATAAATTTGGATTAAAGACTGAGCTTTAGATAAAACCTTACCCTTGGGCTGGGTACAAAATGACACACAATTGCAAGTTACAAGACAATGTAAACTTAAGTTTGCAATTTCATCCAAATTTATTGATGAGGTTACATTAAATGTTATCCCTTTTGATATATGTGGAATAGTATTGGGTAGCCCATATCTATATGATATAAAATCCATGTTTTACTTAGAAGAAAAAAAATATCATCTTCTTAAAGATAAGATTGAATATATTGTTAGAGCTCATAAGGTGAAGAAAAATATTTATTTAGTTAGTGCAGGATAGACAAAAAGGTTTGTGAAATCTATTTGTATGTCTTTTTCTCTTATGACTATTAATACAAAAGAGAAGGATGCAAATAATTCCTTTGTAGGTTGTGATCCAATTGACAAACATTAGTTGTTTTATATCATTTCTAAATATGATGGGTTATTTTAAGAACCTAAGGGTTTCCTCCCAAGAGGGAGATCGAACATGATATTTATTTGTGGAAGGATGTTCCTCTTCCTAAAATGGTTATGTACATGTCATCAGTGATAGGACGAGATCAAAACCCATGATTGAGATTTTCTCGATAAGGGTATCATAAGGCCAAGTACTTATCGATGTGGTTCACCTATTGTTTTGGTGCCAAATAAAAATGACACATGGAGGATGTGTGTTGAATTTAAGGCTCTAAATAAGATCATGGTAAATAATTGTTATCTTGTCCCTAGAATTGATGACTTACTAGATCTATGGAAAAATGTTGTCGATTTTGATTAAGTTGGATTTGAAAAATGGTTACCATTAGATTAGGATTAAAAATAAGGATACGTGGAAAACTGCTTTCAATACCAAGTAGAGGTTGTTTAAATGTGTTAGAGAAATAATCCACCTTAGTACCATGATATTATACCTTAGGCACATTTCATTTACTTCCATGAAATGTTCTATGGTCTAGACTTAGGGATATTGATCATTTACATATATTTGAGGCACTCCCAGTTGATCATTCAGATAGTTGAGGCACTCCTAGTTGATCATTTTGACTGACAGACACCCTCATTGATAAAATATATGCCTTGGTGGGATCCACCATCCCCATATTCAGGTATTGTGTTTGACTTTAAGCGCTAGTGCATGTTTGTGGTGGTTTTTGGCCTTCCTTGGGCATTTATTGCCTCCTAGAGCCACTCCCACTGACTCATGGGATCATCCATGCCTATAATTCCTCCATTTATGTCTCAGCATGCCTCACCCATGTAAACACTTGCATTTGTGATCATTTGGGATGATTAGGAAGCTGATTGGCCCACCTAGGTGGGTTTGAGGGTCAAGTCATGGTCTGAAACTTGTATGCATCTAGATGGCCTCCAAGGCGTCATGATTTTCCCCTATTGTAATATATATATGTGTGTGTGTGTGTTCTAGACATAGTTACATGTTGGACAGTCATAATAATATCTGTTATTGACTTCATTTGTGTGTGCTATTTTTACTCTTTTTGCTAATTTGTGCATATTTTGTGAGCAATATCGAATTGTGAGATTTTCCTTGGCCCCTAGATCTAGCTGTGATTCAATTCTCACATGGTATAAGAGATATTTGGAGTTGAAAATAAATTCCATAGTGTTTAATTTTATATTTGATGGATTTTTTGGATAGATTCGAGTGTTTGCATTTTAGCTACATTCAACAGTTTGTCACCAAGAGCATAAACATAAATGGAGAAGACCCATGCATTACTGACCCCATTCAACTATTTTTAGTGGAAGGCCAAAATGGTTATCCAAATGAGGTTAAAAGGATTGTACAGGGTCACCATGGAGATTGAGGTCAAACCAACCTTTGTTGTGGAGAAATCGAAGTTCTTCAACATGCTTGATGAAGCGTTTGGAATGCTTTGTCTTTGCATTTCAAGAGAATTACTCTTCCATGCAGATAGTATATCAAATTCCAATGAAGTATGGCTCAATATTGAGGAATTTTTCAAGAAATACTGATGAGATGAGAGGTCACCTGCTAAAAAATGAGCTAATATCACCAAGTCTAGCTCATTTTGAGACAATACAAGACTTCTTCACCAAGTTCAAATTGTTGGTTATTCTATTGAAACAATGTGGCATAGAAAAGAAGGATGATGTTGAAACAATTATGTTGACATGGGTTAAAATGTTGTCAACACCTCTTTCCACTGTAACCTCCCTGAGCACAAGCCAATACAGGTTTTACCCTACCCAATAACACTTGTGAAGAAGATGAAGTATCACTTGCAATGTTCAAGGGAGAGCTATAGGAACCATGTTTCCATAGTAAGGAGGAGGATTTTCACACTTAATTCCTCACTAATTTATTAACGTCACACTATTAACCAGAGATTCAAACGAGGGTCTTACATTAAATTATTTAAACACATAAGAAACCATTCACATCAGATTTAGTCCTTGCATTGTCTTCATAAAAAGACCGACAAACATGAAATAATTCAGTATGCAGAGACATTGCATCGTTTGAGAATATAAACCATATCGCAACAGTTAATAATTCAAATCGGATCATTAAAACCATAAAAATAGCATAAAATCATAGATCCAGACACAAATGTTTCCAACATCATTTTCGATGTCATATTATTTCGCAGGTCAAAACATGTCTCAGAAAAATAGTTTGCAACACAGAACAACATATGCACAAACCATAATCTCTTCAATCATTCATTCATATCTCTTATTTTTCCATGATCCTTCTATTATACTTCCTAAATATTTATATAGGCTTTCTCCTTTACAAAACGACCCACTTCTAACTACTTTCTAACTAACTTGGACCAAAAGCTACAAAATGTTGGCCAATTCGACTCTTGTCGACTTCTATGCCTTGTGCACTAATCTTTGACTTTGGTTGCTTGCACACCATGCACATCCATATCGACTGCCAACAGCCCCCCAACACAAACTTGTGGCTCATCTGAAATCCATGTCATATGGATATTGTGTACGCATTGATTTTGATCTTGAAGTCCTCATATTGCTGTTTGACCTCATCAACCGTTGCTTTTGCCTTCATGCATACTTCTATGCATTCTTCTGCATCCTTCTCCATCGGATACTCTGCATCTTTCTCAGTTACTTTCTTCCGACTCTCCTATGTAGATTTAAGCATATTGAGCACCTTGATTTCCATGTGCTCACCTATATACTGGAATTCATCCAACTGAGTGGTGCGACGTTGTTGGCGCTCCATAGCTTTGCTAGCTCTCTGCTACAGTGCTTTCAACTCCGTCGCCTTACTTACTTGCACTATGGGTGGCATCATTTTAAGAGATTCCAGTATTGCTATTAACTATTCCTCTGCCTCATGTCGCTTAATTCTTAGCTGCTGCATCTTCTCATCATGATCCATATTTTTCCAAAATTCTGTGTTTTCGTCTATGACTATCTTGGCCACCTTCTCGCTCTCTTGAAGATGTGTTTCTACGTCTTCAATATTTTCCTTGTGATATTAAATTTTTTCTACTGGCATGCTCAAAATTGTGTTAGAATAATCAAACCATAGTTACCTACCTTAGACATTAATTTAACCATTTTTATCTTATTACCTAGTTTCCTAGATTCCACTCTATGCTAGTTGCCTTCTACATGTCCTAGAAGTCAAAACATGATAAAACTGAGTCATGGAGTGCTTGGGAAACATCCTAGAAAACCATTTTAGCATGTATTATTTATTCCATATTCTCCAAAGTGCATATATTCTTTTTTCTATAAAGCTGCCTTGTTTTATTTCTGATTTAAGGCAAAGGGAAAGCTAGACTAGTGGTAACTACCTTGTTTTTTGCCCACATAATCCTCTCTCCTTTTCTCCAAATAAAAGAAAGTATGAGTTTTCTTTCCATCCCTCTTTATCTTTCCCACTAGAATTATCCAATTTGTGAGCATCTACCTATATTTGGAAACTGCTTTATGCACCTATGGGGGATTTGACTAGTTTTGGTAAGCCTTCTTTTTGACTATTTCGAATGAAATATTTATGCATTTGAATATATCATGTAATTATATATTAAAACATCCTATTACTTCACAAGTTTGTCTATTGTACACTTACTCAATACAGATTAATGTTATGCTCCAATTTCAGTCTCCTTTGGTGTTAATTTTGCATGTTTGATTAGCAATTTTGTGCATGTAATTGTTCTATATCTTGGGTTAAATTTCCACATGGTATCAGAGCCTTTGTATATCGATTTATATCCTTCCATATTTCTATTACAAGTTCAACATCTTGACTGGGAGCATATTCTGCTGACTGAAGGGCATAGTTTCTGAACTATGAACCAGTCTCAGAAGATCATCTTGACTCCATTTAATTTATTTTAATGTAAATATAAGATGGAGATCTTGTTGAGAGTGAAAGGTCTCTACAGGGTGACTATGGCAACTGAGGCAGAGCCCAATTCAACTACAGAGAAAATCAAATGGCACAATAGGAGGTGTTAACATTCAGAATGTACCTAGGTTGTAAAAGATAGATTCCAAGGTAACAACAAAACCACTTTTAGAAAGAAACTTGATTTCCTTTCTAGAGAGGGATCTCTCAGATACAGATTTAACAAGGCCAGATATAAATCAACACTCAAAGATTGTATAAATGATTGAAACAATACACATAACCATTGGGCAATGGGGTCACATATACATAAAGATATCACAAAGACACATGCATAAGATTTTTATCAAAGGAAAGATAACCATTCCATCACAGTCATTCATTTAGGTCAGGTGAGACAGAAGAGACAATGAACAGCCCATTAATATAGAGCATCAAAGACTAATTCTATATTAACTTTAGTGGAAAATGTATAAAATATCTGAAACGACGATCAGAGCATAAACACTATGAATTCCAATCATTCAACACTGTGTTTTCGGATATGAAGAAAAATAGAATGAAGTGTTACACTAGAAAAAACAATCATAGAAAGAAGAGCAATACGGACTGTAATGTAAATGACGCAGGAATCTCTGATAACTCTTACGCATTCGCTTTGTTATTCAAAAAATATATGTCTTCAGAAGAAACATTTAACAACAAGATGGGTTCCAACCCCCATCATATAAAATAGATGCACTTATATACATAAAATCATTTCATCTTCCAAGAATATTTATAATTGAATAACTGAATAATCAAAGTCTTGTAACTAAATTCCTAACTCCTACGAATAAACTACTAGCTTTGATCCTAACAGATCATTAAGTTAAAATCGACTTGGTAACATGGCCTCGTCCAAGCAGCTCCTCTGCAGGTGACACCTGTATTCATGAATGAAGGATGTACTTCATTTTCCCAAATCTCTCTATGGCTCTCCATTGCTCCACGTTGGGAATATCATATTCAATCATCTCCTGGATGGAGACTTCGAGGTCCATGTAGGCTTCATATGACACTTTAGGCAGCCTTCCTCTAATGATCAGGAACTTCTCCAATATCTCGAAATCCTCTGTCAATTTATCCATGATGACTTTCCTTGTTAGCCCATTTTCCAGATCATCAAATTTGGAATGATCCATTCGGCCTTGTACCGACAGGTTGTGATAGTGCTCCTGAGAAAACATTCGTCCATCTTCGTCCCAAAAGGAAGGAAGGTTGTCTTAAAATAGTTCTTTGAAGGCATGTTTGAAGTCATCAACCTGTGAGATCATTTCATCAGCTTTATCCTAGACTGCCTTCATCAGATGATGCTTATGGATAAACATTTTGGCCCATATTACCATCGCTATTCTGTCCTTTACTCCTATATCATGCAACCTTTGATATGTTAATGAATTTATGAAATTTAACACATTTTGGGCCGTAGCAAGGGGTTTCCTCTCCATAGTTTCATTTACTAACTTCAGTCTTTGATTGGCCAGATTGATCAATATGCTTTGATCATCAACGAAGTTTAAATAGTGCCTGAATTTAGTAATTTCTACGGATAATGTATCCCAAATTATGTGTTTTGCCCCCTGGAGAGGACCCTTTCCGATGTTTCTTTCCTTCAATTCATTAAATTTCTTTTGTAGCTGATTTCTATCTTGCAATATTTTACTTTTATTCTCATTCACTTTGGCTAACTCAGACTTGTTATTTTCATTTTCCACCTTTAACTCTTTTCTTTCTTCATCCTTTAGGCTGACCTGGGACATGGGTACGAAAAAGTCATCTGCAGAAAAATCATTTAATGGTTTCTCAATGTTTACAATAGACAGATCCTCATCAATGGGAGTCTGACTCATCAATTCCTCCATGATCTCTTTTTCATCGTTTAGATCCTTTTTCAGCAGAGAGATTTTCCATATCAGTTCACTTCATTCTGTTTCCCATTTGTCTTTTTCCTCTTGTAATTTGACATCTCTTCCTTTATGCTCCATCATCTCCTCGTAGATCTTGTCCTTCTCTTCTTGTACCGCTAATAATTCGGATGATTGAACATGTTCAATGTTTGGGATCTTCAACCTTTTCTTCAAAACCTGGAGGGCGTTGCCGTTTTCTTCCAACAGTCTTTTGATTGCTTGGGTGTTATCTCTCTCATTTCCTAAACTGATAATGTCTGCTTGCAGATTTTTAATTTGAATGGCATTGGCCTTATTTTCAAATTTTTCATGTTTTAATTGAACTTCTAACTTGTCTACCAAAATTTGTAACTTATTGATTCTCATCATGGCTTGCAATATATATGAATAAATAATGTCACTTGTTTGCTTATGTAGCTGTATTTTGTCGGGTACACTAATCTTGTCTAATCTTACTTCTATCTCTGACATCTTCTTATCATTTACCATGGCCAATTTAAAGGTATTTCTTTCTATATCTCTGGTAGAAACCAAAGATGTTTCCGGATTGTTCAAACTCCTTACCCGCGGGAGTAAATTCCTTGTCTCTTCTAGGGACTGTTTTCGTTTCTCCATATAACTGGCCATGAGTTCCTCTTTGGACTTGAAAATTGGGCTTGATTCTGAACTATCTACACCTTTAAAATAAAATTGATTTACCTGTACATATTTTGTTGGAACTAAAGCAACTCTCTTTAAATCTTCTGAAATCTCTTCACTTAAAACTCCACCAACTTGAAACAATTTTTCCTTTTTGTGTGACCCATCCTCATCCACTTCCATGCTTTCAATTTCAGACAGAATCCTTTTAATCAAAATATTAGGACCCTCCATCACTTGAGATACTGCAACTAGTATAACACTTGCACTTTCATCAGATCTTGGAATTTCCGTAAAATGAGACAAATTGGCTGTCTCGTTCAGGCCTTCAATAACTTGGTGGTCAAATGGCTTGTTTTTATTTTCCTGCTTTCTCAGGGAAATTATATGACGGGGATCATAATTTACCCTTGGCTCTTTTTGAAATTCCATGCTTCTAAACAATTTTTATATAAACACCAAGGCACCTTTACTTTTGAAAATAAAAGAACCAACTTTGAGAGGGAACTTGATATTTGAAGATTTCTTAAAGGCCCCAAAATTTTCTTCCTCTGAATGCAACCTTTGTCTCATAAAATCTAATGCAAAAATTCTCGGAGTAAGGAAAACAAGTAACCTATAAGGCTCCCCAGTAAATCCATATATCCTCAAAACAGTGGAATCCTTAGACATGAACCAATCTCCGAATCGATCCTCAGGTGAGGGCTGCATCATGGATTTCATCTCTTCTAAGACACGGGGTAACATTTCATCGAATAACATCTTGTATATTTCTGACATGATTGAATTTGCAAATTCAAACATGCTGATTTGCTTGGGAAAATCTGTGTAGAACATGGTACTTAAAAACTGCAACTCGGTGACATTCGAACACAACAATAGGTTCAGTAAATAAGTTTGAAACTTGAAAAACCTAACTTTCGGAAATTCACTCAATTGAATATGTATCGCTTCTGCCAAGTATTCATCCAGACTGAATACATGAACTGACTGAGACTCAAAACTCAATGAACTTATTTTTAACAGAAAGCCCAGGATGACTTCATTTACATGACAATCATCATCTAGACCCAAGACTTGACATACTAATGACACCACTAATTGAACTTCATCTCTGAAAATACAAACAAGTTATGGCGGGAAAAGACCATCTAATGACTGACCATCCTTAAGAATATTTGACAAGAATTCACAACGGACCTCGGTTTCACAATTTTTATACACTTCGGCTAAAATGGACTCATTTACAGGTTCACGACTTTCAGGGTAGTTATTGGGCAAGTTCAGGTTTTCACAGATGACTTTGGTGTCAATATTACATAGTATCCTAGACGTAGACTGACTCACAATGACTCTCTGAGAAGGGGAATAGTTAACTGCGCACCATTCTACGAACTCAGGAAAATGCAAGGTTTGCTCGACAACAAAATAATATAAAAATGATTTACAAACATTTAGGACATCATTAACCTGTGAATTGTATTTCCGCAACCTCTCTTTGCTAACTGATACACTTCCTATGGACAGGAAAGGGTCACACACTCCTCTATCCATATCAACCAGATAGTCTTCTCTATCATCCAAAATACAACTAAACCCTTCCAAATCTTTTCCTTGGTCCATAATTCAGTCAATAATGGCAATTAGATGGATGAATTTCAGGCGTTTGAGCCTTACCTGTTACTTTGGCTACATGTGTTCGAAATTGACTGTAGAGGTTGACGAGCATGCAGGTCCTTTTTCATTCGTCCAACGCCAATAAAATAATACTTGAGCAAGTCAACTTTGTTTATATAGGACCCCACTCCGGAGGCCCCCCTTCAGCAGTTTCCACCAAACCGCTTTTGCCTTCGGAATGCACCACAATCAATCACGTGTCCCGTGGTTTCCATTCCGCTACCACCTTTTATCTCCAACTACCATGCAAATTCCCACTCCGGATCCATCCACAATCGTCGATGTAATTCACCTTTATTTCCCAACCATCGGATCAAGCGACACGTACCTAATTCCGTTGGGCTCCTTCATTTTATCAAGCGTGCAAGTCTACCGGGAGGAGCTCAAAATGACCGTAGATTTCATCGAGCTGGATCGATGACCGTTGATCTTCATGTCTCATCAAACGTCCAGTATGTCTTTATCCTTCTTGTATATTTATAAAGTGGACATGCTATAAACCGTCGATTTCCATTTCCTCGCTTTGCACCATTGGATCCCGTGACAATTCACTGCTTACTTTTCCTTTGTCATACCTTTATACCATAATATTTAACCAAATTTTGACAAGAAACCATTATTTATTTTTTATCATGGTCCCTTCGAGCCTCTGCTAGGTAGGGTTGTTAACAACTGGCTCCATCTGGGGTTGATATCCTCCCTGCAAGGTATCAAAGAACTCGTAGACCAGGTGCCTGTCTTTAATCTTTCCTAATAACTTCCAGAGAACTTATCTTTTGTTTTTCATAGATATATTATTTTTATTTTTAGAAAGGAATGGAACGCCTCTTGAATCTTAGGGCCTTCACCGCAGGCTTCAAATACATTCGGCCTACCCTCCATACTGACTTGCAAGGAAAACAAGTATTTACAGGCTATAATACAAAATTTTTCTTCTTCCTTAGGATAGGTAATGTTTCAAATACCTTCCATTCAAAGGATTACTATCCAGAAGAACCCCGTTCGGATATTCTAGCAGAAATGTGTTGTGTCCTCTGTATCCAGCAACAACATAAGGACCCACCCACATGTGATCAAATTCCCCATGTTTGTCTTCTCTAGGAGCATCCCACTTCAAGACCAAATCATCAATCTGAAACTGTTCTTCTTTGATTCTCATGTCAAAAGTATTTTTCATTTTTTCCTGATGTAACTGCACCTTGTCATAAGCCTTATTTCTTCGTTCTTCCAGCTCAATAATCTGATTTATCCTCCTTTGCATGTGATTTGGTTCTTCTTGCTGATCTTGAAAATATCTCATAACTGGAACACCCAACGACACTAGAAAAACAACTTCAGTTCCATATACCAGTTGGAATGGAGACATACCGATTGACCGTTTGGTACTAATTCTGTCAGCCCACAGAGCATACTTGAGCTTGGTGTGCCAGGAATTTTTATTATCTTCCAACAGCTTCTTGATGATTCTTACTAAGATTTTATTTGAAGATTTAGCTAACCCATTTCCCTGTGGATAATAGGCAGTTGAATGATTGAGAATTATATGATACTCGTGATAGAAATCAATCATTTTCTTGGATTTAAAAGCGGCTGCATTTTCCGTTACTATCCTTTTGGGGCATCCAAATCGAGCCAATATGTTTTCCTCAAGAAAGTACATAATTACAGTTTCGGTGGCTCTTCTGGTTGGGATTGCTTCAATCCATTTTGTAAAATAATCCGTGGCTGTCAGAATTCATTTGTGTTGTCCTAACGAATTGGGGTTTATCTCACCGATAAAATCCAAACCCCACTGTTGGAAAGGAGCTTCTATTGTTATTGGATTTAAAGGAAGAGGAAGTACCTTTCTCTTACCATGAAAAATTTGGCATTGATGACACTTGCTGGTTTCTTTATACACATCTAAAAATAATGTTGGCCAATAATAACCTGCTCTCAGAATTTTGTTTACAGTCACTTTCCAAGAATGATGTCCTCCACAATCCCCCTTATGAAATTCTTTGATTGTATGCTAAGCTTCATTTTCTAAAATACAATTTAGTAACACACCTCCGGGGTCCTTCCAATAAAGATACTTATTTATAATACAAAACTTAGCAGCCTTCAATTTTATGGCTCTCACCCTTGACTTACTCAATCCTTCTGGTGCTTGTAAATTTCGAAGGACGTAAACAATATCAGAATACCATGGAGATGCCACAAAATCAGCCATCACTTCCACTTCGGTATTCAACTAATGAACCCAGTGGGATAGGAAATTGATTTGTAAAGCCTCACAATTTGAATTAGCCATCATCTTTGCTAATCCTTGTCCCTTAACTAGCTTAGTAGGATTTATCTCTATGTCGTACTCCAGTAATGTAGCTATCCATTTTTCCCTTCTGCCTTCTGAATCTAGTTGTGTCAAAATCTCTTTTACTACAGCAGATGGAACATGTGCAATTATATGAGAATGCAGAAGATACACTCTGAAATCCTTCAATGCTTTGACTAAAGCATATGCTTGCTTCTCCACGATGTCATATTTCAATTCTCCATCCCTCAACATTTTGCTAAAAAATGCTATGGGCTGTTCCAAATTCTCATCATTCTTCTACAGTAAAACTGCTGCTATAGTATATTCTGAAGCATATGAAAATATTGAGAAATATTTGGTGAAATCTGGGCTCACCAACACAGGAGCATCTGATATTGCTTTCTTAATTTCCTTCTCAATAATAGGAAGCAACTTAGGGTTTATCCTTCTCAGCTTTTGTTTGAAAGGCTTCTCCCCAGGCTTTATAGGAATAGTATGCTGTATGATAGAGGTATCATATTCCTTAAGGTCTTCATAACTCCAAGAGAAGACATCCGCATACTTTTTCATTAGATTCACATATTATTCTTTTTCTTTTCCAGGAAATTTCTTGGATACCTTTATAATATTAGGACTCTCTTCAGTGCCAATATTCCTATCCTCAACAACATTCTCAACAGGCTTTACTTTGGGATTGTTAGCCACATCATTCTGATCAAAAAGTTTTTCCAAAGGAATCAAACCCCTTGGTATGAAATTATTTTTTAATTGAATAATATCCTTACCTCCTAAGGTTCCCTTCAACTTTTCAGTACCATTCCCCTCTTTCTCAAGTTCTTCATTATCTTGAAAACTCTCATCATTGTCATTTTCGGTGTCAATAGGAGTGTTCACAAATTCTCCTGAGATTTCCAAGAACCTTCTGATTTGCATGCTATCTTCAAATACTTGCCAATACTTAGAATTATCAGGAATAGACTGTCTATTCACAATTTCCACCTGGTATTCCCTCTGACTAGCAACAGGGGTTTCAAATTTTCTAGCAGCTACAACTAAAGAATCGGCCACCAAATTTTCATGTCTGGGAATTACCTGAATTGTATGCTCCGTAATCTCCTAATGTCTAGGAATCACTTGATTTATCACCAACTCTGAATCTCCTAAGACTCTTATTCTTTGAGCTCCCAAATCTTTCAAAGCATGCAATCCCAGTAATAAAGCTTCATATTTTGCCACATTATTTGTGCATTCAAATGTCAATTTATATGATAAAGCTTTGAAATCTTGAATAGGAGAAATTATATACACACCGGCTCCAGCACCTATTTTTGCAGCAGATCCGTCAAAATACATAATCCATTGGCCTTCCCTTTTTTTTTTTGCCTCCAAAGCATCCTGTTCCATCACTTCCTTTTCCTTATCTTCCTCAGACTTCTTGCGTGGTGCTTCTTCTAAATCATGTGGGACAACATCATTAAAGAAAATAGAAGACCCCAAATCAGTATCAACAACATATATATGATGAATTTCAGGTCTATCTTGACTACTTACTACATAAGGAGTTCTTTTTTCACTATATAACCTTCTGCTCCCATCTCAAACAGGAATTGTAGCATATGACATATCCATCTGTAAACTACCTTTCAACTTGGAAGTCCAATATCTTGACAACAATACCCCAAACTTAGGTGGAATATCTGCCACTACCATATCCATGACTATAGTTTTAGATGGCAATTTATTCAGAGTCACTACCATGTCTTTGATCAAACCAAGGCATTTTACTCTTTTGGAATCAAACGATTACAAATCTTTATAGGCTCTTGTTACTTCCAATCCCAAACTTTCAACCACTCCCTTCGGCATTAAATTATGTGATGCTCCTGAGTCTAACATAGCATTATGGACCACCTTATCATGAACATTCAGACTCAAATAAAAAGGAGGGACTTTTTCACTTTCTAAATTTTCAATCTTTGACCCAAATGAAATAGCAGGATTATCATCATTCAACTCTAAAATATCAGATTGCGATTCCCCTTGACCTTTGACCATTTTTGTTATAGTGTCTCTATATTCATTGTTTCTCAACAACTCGTTAAACGAAACAGAGATTTTGAACTTTGAAAGCTCATTTTGCAAATTAAAACCAGAACCAACCCTTTCTACATCAATTAGGGCCATTTGTTTTATTCTTTTGTCTCTTTGTAACTCATTTTCAGCTTCTTTATTTATAAGAGACTCTTTTTGTATTTCTTTTCCCTTTTCTAGATTTAGGGAACTTGTGGAAGGTTGATTTGGATTGGCCTTCCATTTATTTATAAAAACCTCCCTGTTTCTCAATCTGATTTTCCTTTGCACATCATCCATAGCATGTAAATAACCCCTTTGATACTGCTTTGTCTCCCTTTCAAATTGTTCATTTCCACTTTCCTATTCAAACATGTTATGCTCTTATTTAGTAAGATATACCTCTGAATCCAGCTCTCTAAAAAGATGAATTTCATTTTTAGTAGGATCTTCTTCGTCAGCAACATAATTCTCAGGAAACGGTGGTCGAATTTGCTGTTCTTCCTGATTTCTTGGGTTTCTTATATCTCTCTGTCTATTTTGTGGAAGAACAGAAGGAGTTGGTCTTCTAAAATTGGGGTTCCTGATTTGAGGGTCAGCTTTTTCTCTATTCAACCCCCTATTGTCCAAAGTCAATCTGTCCATCAATTTTTCCTTCGTTTTCAACATCATTTCAAATTTGACATCATTAGTAGAAGAAGAAGCAGAAGGTAAATTTTCCTCCTTTTTCCTCCTATCCATATGTCTATGCTTCGTTTTTCCACTTGCCATCATATTTGCCTCTACTTCCAAAGCATCTGTAAACATTGCAGCAAGGGTTGCCGATTTCATTTCTCTTAATGAGAATGCAAAATCGTTGTCAAAGGATCCAGCATAATGTAACTTGGTAGCGGCCATAGAAGGTTTTATATCTTCTGGAATGGAATTATAAACCCTCATGAATCTACTGGAGAATTCATGGACAGATTCGAAACCTCCTTTTTTGAGACTGTTATACTGAGACAAGAGTTGTAGAGGATTCTGTTTATCATCCCACCTATCTAGAAATGCATTCTGGAAATCCTAAAAATTCATTATGGACCCATCTGGAAAATCTTTAAACCATTTCTTTGCCTCGCCTGACAAACTTTGAGCAAACAACCACATTTTGACATCTGGATAATCAACTTCTTCTAATTCAATGAAATATTCAAACTTGACAACATGTTGCTTTGCGGTTACGTCGCCTTCTCCATCAAATAAAGAAATTATTTGGAAATAATTCCGAGGAAGGTCATGTAATAAAATAGGCAAACGCAAGGGAGAAAATCTGGCTGCCATTGGTCTAGGCAGGTTCAAAGGAACTGAATATTTTTGAGTATTTTGAACAGCAAAGGTTTCAACTTTTGTAGTTTGTTGTAAATCTCTTCAGAGGGAATCCAACAAAAAAGACTCTAATCTATGAGAATTAACCTCAGTATTCTTAAGATCTAACTCAGATTTGGTTTTCAACAAACATTTTCCAACGTTAACTTCCCATTCTAGATCAATAGGGGAATCTTGAGAAGATGATGCACCAAACAAAGGAAAACCTATCTTTTCTTTATCTTTTCTCTTAAATAGCTTTTCGGGATCTTCATACTTTTTAAAACTTTGGTATCAGAATTACCTCACGTGTGTCTTCTCCAAGCCAGAATGACTCCTTAGGTTCTGAAAAAGTTTTACAATGGAGTTTCCAAGGAAAATATACAACCTTTCTACTGGTAAAAATTCCTGTTTGCCCACAGAAATCTTTTTTCAACTTTGTCGTTCTCCCCAGGGAAGATGTACACTTTTGTCCCCGGCAACGACGCCAGTTTGTTAACACTCAGAATGTACCCAGGTTGTAAAAGATAGATTCCAAGGTAACAACAAAACCACTTTTAGAAAGAAACTGGCTTTCCTTTCTAGAGAGGGATCTCTCAGATACAGATTTAACAAGGCCAGATATAAATCAACACTCAAAGATTGTATAAATGGTTGAAACAATACACATAACCATTGGGCAATGGGGTCACATATACATAAAGATATCATAAATACACATGCATAAGATTTTTATCAAAGGCAAGATAACCATTCCATCACAGTCATTCATTTAGGTCAGGTGAGACAGAAGAGACAATGAACAGCCCATTAATATAGAGCATCAAAGACGAATTCTATATTAACTTTAGTGGAAAATGTATAAAATATCTGAAACGACGATCAGAGCATAAACATTATGAATTCCAATCATTCAACACTGTGTTTTCGGATATGAAGAAAAATAGAATGAAGTGTTACACTGGAAAAAACAATCACAGAAAGAAGAGCAATACAGACTGTAATGTAAATGACGCAGGAATCTCTGATAACTCTTACGCATTCACTTTGTTATTAAAAAAATATATGTCTTCAGAAGAAACATTTAACAACAAGATGGGTTCCAACCCCCATCACATAAAAATAAAAGCACTTATATACATAAAATCATTTCATCTTCCAAGAAGATTTATAACTGAATAAATGAATAATCAAAGTCTTGTAACTAAATTCCTAACTCCTAGGAATAAACTACTAGCTTTGATCCTAACAGATCATTAAGTTAAAATCAGCTTGGTAACATGGCCTCATCCAAGCAGCTCCTCCGCGGGCGACACCTGTCTTCATGAATGAAGGATGTACTTTTTTTTCCCGAATCCCTCTATGGCTCTTCATTGCTCTGCGCTGGGAATATCATATTCAATCATCTCCCGGATGGACACTTCCAGCTCCATGTAGGCTTCATATGACACTTTAGGTAGCCTTCCTCTAATGATCAGGAACTTCTGCAATATCTCAAAATCCTCTATCAATTTATCCACGATGACTTTCCCTGTCAGCCCCTTTTCCAGATCGTCAAATTTGGAATGATCCATTTGGCCTTGTACCAACAGGTTGTGATAGTTCTCCTGAGATAACATTCGTCCCTCTTCGTCCCAAAAGGAAGGAAGGCCATCATCAAATAGTTCTTTGAAGGCATGTTTCAAGTCATCAACCTATGAGATCATTTCATCAGCTTTGTCCTGGACTGCCTTCATCAGATGATGCTTATGGATAAACTTTTTGGCCCATATTACCATCTCTATTCTGTCCTTTACTCCTATATCATGCAACCTTTGATATGTTAATGAATTTTATAAATTTAACACGTTCTGGGCCATAGCAAGGGGTTTCCTCTCCATAGTTTCATTTACTAACTTCAGTCTTTGATTGGCCAGATTGATCAATATGCTTTGATCATCAACGAAGTTTAAATAGTGCCTGAATTTAGTAATTTCTACGGATAATGTATCCCAAATTATGTGTTTCGCCCCCTGGAGAGGACCCTTTCTGATGTTTCTTTCCTTCAATTCATTAAATTTCTTTTGTAGCTGATTTCTATATTGCAATATTTTACTTTTATTCTCATTCACTTTGGCTAACTTGGATTTGATCTTTTCATTTTCCACCTTTAACTCTTTTATTTCTTCATCCTTTAGGATGACCTGGGACATGGGTACTAACAAGTCATCTGCAGAAAAATCATTTAATGGTTTCTTAATGTTTCTAATAGATAGGTCCTCATCAGTGGGAGTCTAACTCATCAACTCCTCCATGATCTCTTTTTCATCGTTTTGATCCCTTTTCAGCAGATAGATTTGCCATATCAGTTCACTTCGTTCTATTTCCCATTTGTCTTTTTCCTCTTGTAATTTGAGAGCTATTCCTTTATGCTCCATCATCTCCTAGTAGATCTTGTCCTTCTCTTCTTGTACCGCTAATAATTCGGATGATTGAACATGTTCAGTGTTTGGGATCTTCAACCTTTTCTTCAAAACCTGGAGGGCGTTGTCCTTTTCTTCCAATAGTCTTTTGATTGCTTGGGTGTTATCTCTCTCATTTCCTGAACTGATAATGTCTGATTGTAGCTTTTTAATTTGAATGGCATTGGCCTTATTTTCAACTTTTTCATGTTCTAACTGAACTTCTAACTTGTCTACCAAAATTTGTAACTTATTGATTCTCATCATAGCTTGCAATAGATTTGAATAAATAATGTCACTTGTTTGCTTATGTAGCTGTATTTTGTCAGGTACACTAATCTTGTCTAATCTTACTTCTATCTCTGACATATTCTTATCATTTACCATGGCCAATTTAAATGTATTTCTTTCTATATCTCTGGTAGAAACCAAAGAGGTTTTCGGATTGTTCAAACTCCTTACCCGTGGGAGTAAATTCCTTGTCTCTTCTAGGGACTGTTTTCGTTTCTCCATATAACTAGTCATGAGTTCCTCTTTGGACTTGAAAATTGGGCTTGATTCTGAACTATCTACACCTTTAAAATAAAAGTGATTTACCTGTACAGATTTTGTTGGAACTAAAGCAACTCTCTTTAAATCTTCTGAAATCTCTTCACTTAAAACTCCACCAACTTGAAACAAATTTTCCTTTCTGTGTGACCCATCCTCATCCACTTCCATGCTTTCAATTTCAGACAGACTCCTTTTAATCAAAATATTAGGACCCTCCGTCACTTTAGATACTACAACTGGTATAACACCTGCACTTTCATTAGATATTGGAATTTCCGTAAAATGAGACAAATTGGCTGTCTCGCTCAGGCCTTCAATAACTTGGTGGTCAAATGGCTTGTTTTTGTTTGCCTATTTTCTCAGGGAAATTATATGATGGGGATCATAATTTACCCTTGGCTCTTTTTGAAATTCCATGCTTCTCAACAATTTTTCTATAAACACCAGGGCACCTTTACTTTTGAAAATAAAAGAACCAACTTTGAGAGGGAACTTGATATTTGAATATTTCTTAAAGGCCCCAAAATGTTCTTCCTCTGAATGCAACCTTTGTCTCATAAACTCTAATGCAAAAATTCTGGGAGTAAGGAAAGCAGGTAACCTATAAGTCTCCCCAGTAAATCCATATATCCTCAAAACAGTGGAATCCTTAGATAGGAACCAATCTCCGGCTCGATCCTCAGGTGAGGGCTGCATCATGCATTTCATCTATTCTAAGACCCGGGGTAACATTTCATCAAATAACATCTTGTATATTTCTAACATGATTGAATTTGCAAATTCAAACATGCTGATTTGATTGGGCAAATCTGTAGAGAACATGGTACTTAAAAACTGCAACTCGGTGACGTTCGAACACAGCAACAGGTTCAGTAAATAAGTTTGAAACTTGAAGAACCTAACTTTCGGAAATTCACTCAATTGAAGATGTATCGCTTCTGCCAAGTATTCATTCAGACTGAATACATGAACTGACTGAGACTCAAAACTCAATAAACTTATTTTTAACAGAAAGCCCAGGATGACTTCATTTACATGACAATCATCATCTAGACCCAAGACTTGACAGACTAATGACACCACTAATTGAACTTCATCTCTGAAAATACAAACAAGGTATGGCGGGAAAAGACCATCTAATGACTGACCATCCTTAAGAATATTTGACAAGAATTCACAACAGACCTCGGTTTCACAATGTTTATACACTTCAGCTAAAATGGACTCATTTACAGGTTCACAACTTTCAGGGTAGTTATTGGGCATGTTCAGGTTTTCACAGATGACTTTGACGTCAATATTACATAGTATCCTAGACGTAGACTGACTCACAATGACTCTTTGAGAAGGGGAATATTTAACTGCGCACCATTCTGAGAACTCAGGAAAATGTAGGGTTTGCTCGATAGCAAAATAATATAAAAACGATTTACAAACATTTAGGACACCATTACCCTGTGAATTGTATTGCCACAACCTCTCTTTGCTGACTGATACACTTCCTACGGACAGGAAAGGGTCACACACTCCTCTGTCCCTATCAACCAGATAGTCTTCTCTGTCATCCAAAATACGACTAAACCCTTCCAAATATTTTCCTTGGTCCATAATTCAGTCAATAATGGCAATTAGATGGATGAATTTCGGGTGTTTGAGCCTTACCTGTTACTGTGGCTGCATGTGTTCGAAATTGACTGTAGAGGTTGTCAAGCACATAGGTCCTTTTTCATTCGTCCGACGCCAATAAAATAATACTTGAGCAAGTCAAATTTGTTTATATAGGACCCCACTCCAGAGGCCCCCCTTCGGGGGTTTACACCAAACCAATTTTGCCTTCGGAATGCACCACAATCGACCACATGTCCCGTGGTTTCCATTCCGCTACCACCTTTTATATCCAAATACCGCGCAACTTCCCACTCCGGATCCATCCACGATCATCGATGTAATTCACCTTTATTTCCCATCCGTCGGATCAAGCGACACGTATCTAATTCCGCTGGGCTCCTTCATTTTATCAAGCGTGCAAGTCTACCGGGCGGAGCTCACAATGACCGTAGATTTCATCGAGCTGGATTGACGACCATTGATATTCACATCTCATCAAATTTCCAGTATGTCTTTATCCTTCTTGCATCTTTATAAATCGGACATGCTATAAACCATCGATTTCCATTTCCTCTCTTTGCACAATTGGATCCCGTGACAATTCATCGCTTACTCATCCTTTGTCATACCTTTGTACCATAATATTTAACCAAAGTTTGACAAGCGACCATTATTTCTTTTTTATCATGGTCCCTTCGAGCCTTTGCTAGGTAGGGTTGTTAATAGGAGGGATGAGGCCTATGGTCTCTTATGTCTAATCATTTCAAGAGACCTCCTCTTCCATCTTGATGGATTGAAATCACCTAATGAAGTGTGGGAGAAGCTTGTATAGATTTTTGGTAAGACAAATGAGATGAGAGGAGATTAAATCAAGAATGAGCTGATATCCTTGAGTCCCGGTAGCTTCGAATCCTTGCAACTCTATTTTTCCAAGTTTAAAGCCCTTGTTTTGCAGCTAAAAGAATGTGGGATCGAAAAGAAGGAAGATCAACTAGTTTTGTCCATACTCTCTAAGCTTGGCCCTAACTATTCAGTGTTTGTTTCAACCTTCCATGCCACCAAGTTGATAGATTGAGCCTAGAAGATTCCTAAGCTTGTAGAGTTCATGGAATCCCTCACACATGAACAAGATAAGTTGGTGATGATGGGAACCATCAAACCTTCCAAATACCAAGCTTTGGTTGCTAGAGATTCAAGTGTGGATTCAAAAAGTAAGAAAAAAGACAAAAAGCCACCTGAGAAAAAGAGAGACAAGAACAAGTCTCAAGAGGAGCCCCAGATTTCCAAGAAGAACTCCCAGAAGAAGAAGAACAAAGGAGAAATGAGAAAGTGCACATACTGGAGTAAGGGCTATCATCCTGAGAGCTCTTGTATGAAGAAACAAATTGACATGTTGACCCAACTTCTGGAGAAGAATAACATCTCCCTTCTTGATTTCTCAAAGAAGAGGGGAGGAGGAGGAAATTCAGAGGACAAAGAGAGAGTACATTCCTTGGTTGCTAGCACATCAAGCTCACCTAGCTTCATCATACACTTTGGAGCTTCTAGACATATGGTTTCAACAAAAGGAGCATTCTCCTCTCTTGACATGTCGAAAGTTCCACGAATAGTTTTGGGAGATGACTCTCTCCCTAACAGTTTGGGGAAGGAAAGGATTGATCTTGACCATGGTAAGTTCAATAATGTGTTGTATGTTCCAGGTCTTGCCTCTAATATCTTGTTAGTGTATCAGATGACTCACACTGGGTCTCCAAAGAAGGTCATCTTCTCCCCTAATGATGTTGAAATCACTGAGATTTCGAATGGTAAAGTCATAGAAAAAGGTTTTGTTGATCACACTTCGAAGGTATACATGTTTTCCCATTTTATACCCTAGTCAAACCCCTCTTCTCTTCTAATTCATGCTAATGAGGCAAGAAAGCTTTGGCATGGAAGATTTGGCCATATTAACTACACGTATCTTTCTGATTTGAGTGAAAAAGATATGGTCATAGGGTTACCAAAGATCAAGTTTTCTAAGGGAGTTTGTCAAGGTTGTATCCTAGGAAAACACCCAGAGCACAAATATGAGAGAAATAGTCATGAGAGAACCTATGAACCTCTTGAGTTGATCCGTAGTGACATTGCTGGTCCATTTCCTCATATGTCCATGAGTCAAGCCAAATATGCACTGACCTTCATAGATGACTTTTCTAGGTATTCTTGGGTTCACTTCCTAAATCATAAATTTGAAGTTTTTGACATCTTCAAAGTCTCATTATATAAAATTTGAGGTCTAAACTTGGCCTCCTAAGGAAAATAATAAAATAATAGTTATTAATTTTGGAGGAAGAATGAAAAAAACTACTTTTTTGTTCGTATTTTTGACATATCTCCCTGTTTTTTTACTCAAATACTGAGTGGGAGAGCTCGTTGGATGTGGAATTTAATTCCACATCCAATGAGTACCCACACTGCATACTTTTGATGGACTCCTGTACCCCAAAAACAAGAAATACCTAAAAAAATGTGATGATGTCATGATTTTTAAGGTATTTCTTGTTTTTTGGGTAGTGGAGTCCATCAAAAGTATGCAATGTGGGTACTCGTTGGATGCGGAATTAAATTTTGCATCCAATGAGATCTCCTGCTTGAAATTTGAGTAAAAACACAGGGATATATGTCGAAAATACAAAGAGAAAAAGTAATTTTCTTTTATGACAAATATGTCAATTCAACCATTATGATTGACTCATTTTATTGAAATTCTGTTGGTTCTTGAATTCCAAATCACAAAATTTATTGTTGGTGCATTTTCTTATAAGGCCCATTTTAGACCCCAAATTTCATCTAATGTTAAAGCCTTGGTTGAAACCAGTATAGGAGGAAATTCAAGATCCTTAGATCTGACAATGGTGGTGAGTATGTCAAGTTTGAGTTCATTCAGTATGGTAAATATGAATGTATTCAAATGTAGCATTCAATCCCTTACACACCACAGCAAAATGGTGTTGCTGAGAGAAAGAGCAGGTCACTGAAGGAGATGGAAACCTACATGATGGAGGCTAATAATTTGCCACCAAATTTTTGGGCTGAGGCTATAAACTATTCATCTTACATCTAGAATAGGGTGCCTCATAATAAGCTTGATGGTATGACTCCTTTCAAAGCTTGGAGTGGGCACAAGCTAGATGTGACCCATTTCAGGATTTTTGGCTCAAAGGATTAGGATAGAATTCCAACTAAAAATATAAAAGCTTTGCAACCCCAAAGACAAGAGTGCCTATTGTTGGGTATTTTTGATATTCAAAAGGGTACAATCTAATCAGATTGAGCACTAACAAATCCTTCATTGAAAGAAGTGTTCAGTTCGAAGAAGAGCCTTTAGTAGCAGTTGAAGTTGGAGAGTCCTCTTCACCACTAGAACCATTGATTGTAAATGAAGAGACTAATGAGTTTGCTGATTATGATATGTTTGATAATGATGATTTGATTGCATATCCTAACAGTCCTACAAGACAAAAATGGGCAGCAAATACCATTCATGTAGCTGGGGAACTAGCTGGAAATCCTAATGGCACTAGGAGGACTAGATCTCAATTTGAGAGTGCCCTATGTGTGAAAGATACTCTATTTGTTAAGAAGTGCTATATGATGGTTGAATCAAATCCATAGACATATGAAGATGCAGCACATGATCCAAGATGGAAAATGTTGGGGCGCGGACCTTAAAGGTCCTTAATTTTGGCAACTCTGCGGTTTTGGTGCAAAGCTTGTAAGCGGAGTTGCGGTCCAAAATAGTCTTAGGGGTTTCAGGGTTGGGTCGAAGCCCCTCTTTTTATAAATGTCCCATGTTTTAAACCCATAGTTTAGGCCCATGGTTTAAGCCCATGGTATTGTAATAGTGCACTTGTATAAATAGGCACTTATGTAAAGGAGAAAAGGGCTTTTTCGTAGGTTTTTGTGTATAATGATAATTTGATGCGAAGAAGCTAAGGCCTATTTTGGGTTTAAGGTTAAGTCCCAGCTGAGTGTGTGGACGACCTCTATAGCTGAGTGCGCAGAGGGTTTTGAAGTTAAGGTTAAGTCCCAGCTGAGTGCATGGACGACCTCTGCAGCTGAGTGCGCAGAGGGTTTTGAAGTTAAGGTTAAGTCCCAACTGAGTGCATGGACGACCTCTGCAGTTGAGAGCACAGAGGGTTTTGGAAGAAAGGATCTGCAGCTGAGTGCATAGATCGGAACTGTGTGTTTGTAAAGAGTTGAATATAAATGCAGTTCCGTGGACATAGCCCCTACACTGGGGGTGAACCACGTATATCTTGTGTTGTGGTGGTTCTTGTTATTTTGTTCCTGTTATGTTTTTATGCATTTGATAAGTAGGTGAATGATAACGTAAGATAAAATGTTAAGTACTAACTTCACTGTGAATTCCCAGTTAAGGGTTAAGCAAGTAATTTCCTTTTTATCTAAACTGCGAAGCTATTTAAGTGAATGTCGAAGCTCTGTATTGCATAATTATTCTTTGTTAAGGCTAAAGGTACAGTAATATCCCTCTTTTTCCTGCAGAAACCTGATTCTGCGGCACCCCATAGCTGTTTCGGGTGAGACTGCAACCTGTTCGCAGGTTGTTGCCGAAAGGGCCAACACTGTGGGTCTCTTTGTTGGTGCGAATGTAGAAGTATAAGAACCCGGGTCTGCCCTAAGCCCCAACAAATTGGTTCCATTGCTGGTTGAACCAGTATCTTCTTAAAGAGGGATCTACGTCGCACCTGGAGGGATATGATTTGGAGGCCCTCAGTAAAAGAAATCAGTGACTGGATTAAAGATACTTATCTAAGATTTGCTGAATAAGAAAATAAAGGTCCTCGTCGTAGCTCAGATGACTTCTTGCAAATGTACGTTTTTTCTTATATTTATGAAATTTTCTTTGCTAGTATCCACATAGAATTGCACCAGTGGTTATCCAGGTTGACAGAAAGAAAGAAAAAATTCAAAGAATATTAGTCTCCTGCTTAGACCCCAGAAAGAATTAAGCTGTTGAAAAGTGTGAACAACATGGTATCTAGAGCTGTTGACTTCTGGATAACACGAACCCTTGAAGCATTTGTGACGGAGTTCGCCATCGACACACATACTTCTTTCAGCGAAGCAGAAAATATTTCTTCAAAGGACCAAGGGGTAAGTACCTGAATTCATTAAGTCTGAAAATTAAAATGCTCTTTGCTGAGAAAGGCATATTGCTTATCCAATCAGATTGCTAGATTTATTGCTACTAACCTATGTTTGGAAGCGAAAGTGACTTCGACGAGCAAAGTGGTTTGCTTCGCAACGGTAAAAGATACAAGAGAACTTTTGGATCCTATACCCTAGGCCATAATACTAATTATACCTCATTAAGCCCAGAAGAATCTGAATCTGAAGAAACCCCTTTTGTTAGAAACCCTCCTATAACTCCACAGCAAAGACCTGTTATCCTTGAGAACCCTTCGTAGTCTGAAAGTAACCCTAACCTAAGTAGTCTTGTCGTAGGCCAGTCTACCTCAGAAATTTACCTTCCTCCTGTTACCAGTCCTCCCCCTCCCCCCCCCCTCGATTCAATATGGCCCATGTGAATGGTGATATCAAGTTCCCAGTCTTTAAAGGAACTGGATTAGAGGATCCATAGTAGTTTTGGTTCTTATGCAAAGCTGTTTGGACTGCTAAGAATATTATGGATCAAAATACAAGAACAGCGCAGCTAGTCACCTCTTTCGGAGACCAAAATTTTACTTGGTTTATGAAGTTTTCCAGTACTCAGAACTATGCCTTGGCTGATATTAAAAAATCAATGATCAAAGAATTCAAGAATCCTAAATCAGAGTCATAGTGTATAACTGAACTAAAAGAAATTCAACAGAAGTGGGGTGAATTAGTTTGGGACTTTGATCAGAGGTTCAAGGTTCTGTTGGATCAAGTTAGTTTCACTATTGGACCAAAACAACATAAAGAATGGTTCATTTCAGCACGATTGCCTCATATCAGGACTCCACTGATGCAACATAAGGTTGCTGATCAACAAGAGGCATTGGAAATTGCTATGAAACTTGAAATAGCTCCTGTTGGAGATAATTCTGGAATAGCCCAAATATAAGCACAGTTAGCAGAAATGGATTTGGAGCTTCATGACATGAAAAAAGGGAAAGATATTCGAGAAGAGGTTTGGTGTACACAATGAAAGACAGAAGGTCATGACAAAGAATAGTGTCCTGCATTAAGAAATTATTTGAATACTGGTGCACTGAACCTGTTTAACCCTAATGTCCTATATTGTGAGATTTGTAGAACAACTAGCCAGCATCGACCTGAAGATTGCTATTTGCTGTAGAGATATGTTCAAGTACCTAAGAATCCCTACTGCAAGTTCTGTAATTTAGTTGGACACAATGAAGATGAATGTCGCAGCTTTGACCTCATGAGAGAGCGAACCTATGATGCTTATAGGGTACAACCCGATGCACAAGGCAATGACGTACATGGTTACCATGGTAGTACATTAGGTCGAGGTAATTTCAGAGGTCGTGGTCATGGTGGTATGCCTAGAAGAGGATGAGGCCAGGTTGTTTGCTATAATTGTAATCAGGCAGGACATGTAGCTAGAGACTGTCAAAACCCAACTTCGACATGTCGATATTGCAGAGCAGTCTATCATGTGATTGAGTAATGCCCACAGTTGATAGCCAAGATACAAGAAATAAATAGTGCTCCTACTCAGAATGTTCAGATGATTGCTGTAGAGAAAAGACTTGTCCCAGCCGTTAATGTTGTTACAAGGAGTGGAGCTACAACACAAGTGCAGAATAAGGGGAAACAACCTGACGAGGCTTGGGTCCGCAAGACCCCAGATAAAATTCCAGCCTTCGATGTTGGAAGAGAAAAAGGAACATTTATGGAAGCTAAAAAAGACTTTACTGATCCGAGAACATCAGTAGCAACTGCGCAACATCATCAACAGTAGTTACAGTTTCAAGAAGCTTCGTCGGATCAAGTAAGTAAACTAACATCATTTTTACAGAGTTGTATGAAGCTATTAAGAAATTAGAATGCTTTGAATGAGTTATATAAAGTTATTGCGTCTTGCGAACCTCAGTGAAGCTCTGATAGAGGAAAAACTGTTAATAGAGTTGGAAGGACTGGAAGAGAAATGAGATTGCATGCTTAGATAGGAGATTATGAGATGAATGATATCATTTTAGACCTGGGTTCAGAAGTGAATGTCCTCACTAAGAATACATGGGAACAAATGGGAAGACCTACGCTTGAATGGTCCCCTATACAGTTGAGATTAGCCAATCAGCAGAAGATTGTGCCCTTGGGAAGATTCCCTAGTGTACCAGTGGACATTGATGGAGTCAGTACCTTAGCAGATTTTGAAGTCATTGAAATAATTGATGATAGAAACCCCTATCCATCATTTCTAGGAATTGAATGGGAAATAGACAATTATGCAGTAATCAACCTTAAGAATAGACAGATGACTTTTGAAGGAAAAGGCTTGAGATTCATAGTATCGTTGGACCCTTCTCAAGGAGAAAGGTATACAGAGCCAGTCAGAGATGAAGATCAGGATGTTTTAGATCATATTTACAATATCACAACTAAAGAAGAAGACTATGTTAACCCTACTACTGAAGGTATAATGGATTGGCAGTGTGACAGTTCTTGCATGACTGATTCAGACAAAGGCCTAGAGAATTGGCAGAATAGACTTTATGAGCTACATGGACATTGATGTGCAATAATTACCAAGTCTATCAGATGGGTTGGCTCACAGACAAAGATCTTACCTACTTTTGATGGCTTGACAGACCCAGAAGATTTTATTGATCAATTATCAGACCAAGTACCAGATTCACAGAAAATGGAGACTCTAGATTCAGTATTCAGAGCCGCAACTGCCAGATGGTGGAATGGTCATAAAAAGTATATTCATAGTTGGAGAGCTTGTCAAAAGTTTCTTCGCCTGAGATTCATGGATCAACCTTAGGAGGTGCGAAGTAGATTTAATGGTAAGACTAGCCCTCAAGAACATTTGGAGCAGTGTTATGAAGCATGGAAGCATGTACCTTGTGAAGAATGGGTACATAGGTTGTACACACTCTGGAACCTGTAGCAAAGAACTGGTATGTGGAGGTTGAGCTTCACCATGGTACTATAAGTTGGGTTAGCCTTGTTGATAGTTTTGTGCTCACATTTTCTATTAATGAGGATTTCCCTACCTTGGATGCAGCTATTAGGGTGATCCATACTAAGTTGTTTGATGATAAAGAAATAGCCAAGCACCAACTTGATTGGAAAGAACAAGAAGCTAATGGAGTATAATGCTATAACCTCGCCATTGATGAAGACAATGACCCTCGCAACATTAATATTCCTGAGTCAGAAGGACATTGTGAAGTACATGGACCAGCAGTTGAATCACCTGAAGTAACTCATCCCTTGAAAATAAGGAAAGTAAACATTGGATCAGAAGAAATGCCTAAGCACACTACCATTGGAGATTATTGGGACGAAGAAATGGTGAGAAAAGTGACTGACCTTCTCCATGAGTATCAGGACTTATTTTCGACAAAGTTTTCAGAAATGAAAGGTATCCTTGGTGATATAGGAGTGATAAAAATCCCCTTGAAAGCTGATGCGAAGCTTGTGAAGCAACGCCCTTATAGGCTGAATCCTAAGTATAAAGAAAAAGTCCGGATGGAGCTAGATAAGATGCTCACTGCAAGAATCATTGAGCCCGTCGGAGAGTCTGAATGGGTCAGCCCTATGGTGGTACAAGAAAAGAAGACCAAGGGAGAAATCAGAATCTGCGTTGATCTGAGGAAGCTGAATGATGCCTGTTTACATGATCCTTTTCCTACTCCCTTTACAGATGAAGTTTTAGACAATGTCGGAGGTCAAGAAGTGTATTCTTTCACTTATGGATTTTCAGGTTACCATCAGATCAGAATTGCTCCAGAGGTTCGACATAAAACAACCTTCACTACAGAAATGGGATCTTTTCAGTATACTGTTATGCCCTTTGGATTGAAGAATGCACCTATTATGTTTTCCAGAGTAGTCATATCTGCATTTAAGGAATTTATTCATAAGTTCTAGGAAGTTTACTTTGATGATTGGACTATCTTTGGTTTATTGAAAGATCATATAGCCAGTTTAAGACTTATGCTGGATAAGTGTAGACAGCATCAGATTTCATTGATCCTGAAGAAGTGTATCTTTTGTGCACCTTTTGGAATTCTTCTAGGTCGCATTGTATGCAAGCAAGAATTGATGGTGGATCTTGCGAAGATAGCCATTATTGTGAACTTACCACCTCCGAAGTCTGTTAAGAAACTTCGCACTACGCTTGGTCATACTGGATATTACAGGAAATTCATCAAAGGATATGCTCAGATTACAGCCCCTATGGTAAAGAAATTGAAGAAAGATATTAAGTTTGAAGGGACACCTGAATGTCAGGAAATCTTGGACATTTTGAAAGAAAAGATGGTAACTGCCCCTATCTTAGTATTCCCTGACCGGAATAAGGATTTTCATGTTCATGTCGATGCATCTTCCATTGCTTTAGGTGTAGTATTGGCTCAGTCAGGTGAAGGTAATATTGATCACCCTATTGCTTTTGCGAGTAGAAAATTGTCCACAGCAGAAAAGAATTATACTACGACAGAAAAAGAAGGTCTAGCTATGGTTTATGCTTTGCAGAAATTTCGAAATTATTTGTTAGGATCTCATTTTAAGATGTTCACTGACCATTCTTCTTTGAAGTATTTGATAACAAGCCTGTGTTAGGTGGAAGGATATGCAGATGGCTGATTTTGTTTCAGGAGTATGACTTTGAGATCATAGTTAAGCCAGGAAGACTCAACCTAGGGCCTGACCACTTGTCGGACTAATCAAGCATTTGACAAGTGGGCTATTGATTTTGTTGGACCAATCGATCCCCCTGCAAAGAAATCTGGAGCAAGATACATTATTACAACAACTGATTATCTTACTCGTTGGGCTGAAGCTCAACCAGTCAAGGACTGTAGCGCTGCTACAGCTACGAAGTTCATCTTTGATAATATCTTGTCAAGATTTGGATGTCCTAGAATTCTTATGAGCGATCAAGGATCACATTTTCTGAATAAGACTATTCAAGCATTGACCGAATAATTTCAAGTATATCATCAGAAGAGTACTACCTACCATCCTCAAGCAAATGGAACTGTTGAAGCCTTTAACAAGATCCTTGAGCACGCTCTGACAAAGGTTTGCAATGTTAACATAAATGATTGGGATCTTAGGATTCCAGCAGTATTATGGGCTTATAGAACCACTTACAAGAAGTTGACAGGCCATACACCTTTTAGGATGGTATATGGACAGGAAGCAGTTATGCCCATGGAGTGCATTGTTCCTAGCCTCAGAATATCTGCCTTCACAGAGATGGATAATCCAGAAGTGTTAAATGAAAGGTTGGTGAAGATACTGGAACTAGAAGAAGACAGATTCATTGCAGGGTTCCAGCAGCAAGTATAGAAATCTAGAGAAAAAGCATGGCATGATAGACACATTAAGAAGAAGCATTTTCAGAATGGTGATCTTGTGCTCTTGTACGACTGTAAATTCATGAAGTTCCCAGGTAAGTTCATGACACATTGGAAAGCACCATACATAGTTCAGAAAGTTACCGATGGTGGCACAGTTCAGTTAGCTAAATTAAATGGAGAAATTTTTCCCTCCATGGTGAATGGGAGTAGATTAAAGAAGTACAGGAACAAGCCTGTAACCCCTTATCAGAAGTAATAGCAAGAAGAAGAGTCTAAGTACCAAGAACAGTTGAAATTGGCTACTAGACTATAATGAAGCTGTTCTCAAAGAGCTTCAACAGATTGTTGGAAGTGTCGAAGGTTGTGGAAGAAATTATGTCGTAGGTCGAAGCTCGAAGCTCTGTAGAAACTGGTGTCAGGATATGTCGAAGGTATGTATTGTGTCGAAGGTCCTTATTGTGGCGAAGCTGAACTTAGTGGTCATGCCGAAGAAGAAAGGCGTGTCGAAGCTTAAAATGCGACCGTTGAGAAAAATCAGATTTGGCAGCGTCGGTATGTTAACTGCATTAACTGCTTGTAATGATGAGATTTTGGGAAATCTAGCACCGTTTGGACAAGATCTACAGCTGCTCTGTCAAATTTGGTGTCTTTAATGCACAGTTATGGTAGATTTGGTCATTGGATTCTATAAGAAGACACCCAGGCCTACGAATTTTGCATTACACATTTTCTTGAGTTGTGTCCATGTCAGTTGATCGTGAAGTTCATGAATTATTGAGTGAATTCAGAAAGAGGGGTCTGCAGAACCTTATGAGCAACCCACCTGCATCTGAACTTTGTGAAGAGACTCCCCTAGTGCCGAATCGGCCAATGCAGACACGATCTACCAGAAAGAAATTTAATGCAAAAGTTCGCTCTAAGCGGAACGAAGAAAGACACAAGCCATCAGGGAAGACTCTGGATGATCCCGCGATGAATCCTCCTGGAGAATTCGAAGACTTTTGTGAGGATGAGAATGTTTCACTGCAACATCCACCATATCTTCCACCTGTTCGACCAAGAGTTCAGCCACCTCAGTGGATAGCCAAGTTCACATTATGCACCCCTTCGCTGCCACAGGGTTTGTAGTTGGTCAGAATGATGATAGGAAAAATAGACCAGCTCAAGTACGCAAACCACGAAAGGAATGATCATGGGAAATTTCTGCAGTTCGCACCTAGGAAACACTTGCACTCTGTCCATTATCTGGAGACTGGTACGATGCTACTGGAAGCGAAACAGTGGGATATTGGCTTGGAGCAAGCTAGCTTGTTGAAGATGCTAAATGTCCCCCACTTCGGTCGCAGCACGTAGGTTACCGTAGTGGTCAAGCAGCTATTGGAATTGGTGCATGATGGGAACCTATGGATAGGAAGCTAGAAAATAGCTATTGATGGAGAACTGATTCATAGGATTACAGGCTTTCCGAAGGAAGGGCCTGATCCTGGGATTGAGTTTGTCGGAAAACACGAAGATACGAAGCTGGCGCAACACATGAAGGACTGCTTCGGCCTGACGAAAGGAAAGCGAGGGTATCAAACCTCGACAATTCGACACCTAAACATTCACTTCACCGCAGAGCTCCTAGCATGCAAATTAATGTGGAAGTGCAGACCGAATGAAGTACTTGCCCCGATTGTCAGTATTGCTGCGAACTGTGCCGAAGGCTACAGTCACAAATGGGTAGAGTACATTGCTAGGGAATTCCTCGAAGATGTATGCGATGTGTGGGATAAAGGTAGACCCTTTCATTACTCATGGTTTTTAGTGCTTATTGCATTGGTAGGATGGAGAGAGCCTACCGAGGTGCAGTTTGTTGATGTGCCTCCGGAGATGCCTGGCATAGCAAGGTATGCATCTCTTTGGGTCTCACAGGATAAGGCCTTGCAGCAGATGATGAACTATGTGTTTGCCTTTTATGTAATGAATATTTCAATATGAGATCCTGAAAACACCACGGCTCAGTAATGAGCTATTCTCTCAGTATGTTGGAGTGGCCAACTTCAAGGATGACATGCACAATGTCTTCATCTAGGCCTGCGCAGATGATAAACATGCATGCTGGAAGTTTCCATACGTGGTGACCCAGGAAGACATCCTCGCAGTAGTTAAGCAGTGGCCGGCTGAATGGATGAAGGACATGGGAACAAGGCCCAACATACTAGTTTCCCCAGTGACAGATGTGGGCGCAGGTCCTAGTCAGGCGCCGCAGAGTGACTCACCAGAAGAGAGAAAAGAACAATATGAGTCACAGCAGAGCGGAGATGACCATGGTGGCAATGACAGAGCTGAAGAAGAAGAAGAAGAATCAGTAAAGACAACTTCCGACCATAATCACCCAGATAAGCGCAAGTCTCCAGAAGTGGAGGAAGTTACGAAGACTTCACCCAGAAAGAAAGCTAAGGCATTGAAGGGCAAGAATATCATCGAAGAGCCTGCTTTGACGATGGAAGAGCTTGATCAGGATCTGACAAAGTCTACAGAAGTGTTAACCAACAAATGGTCAGATTTTGGAGCTACACATCATGATGCGCTTGCTGGCGTAGCACAACGAATTACAGAACTAAGGGAGTTAGCAGAAAGATCAGTGACTGGCGCTGCAACAAGCAGTGCCCCAGTAGGCGCGCATCCAAATACGAGGCAATGGCCAGCCAGAAACAATAGAGGACAAGTACCAAGTGTAGCCCTCATAATAACTAACGCAACATCTCGATCACAGATGAGTATGATAGTTGAGATAGACTACGCCAAGTTGTCTATGCCAGAGTTGCATCTTTGTCAATTGGCAATCATGAAGGAGATCCGAGAATGTGATAGCTACTCACACATGTAGTTAGAGAATGCCACAAAATAGAGTGAGAGCCTCACAGCGTAGTTGGAAGAAGTGGATTAGAAGAAGAGGGATGCAAAAAGAAAGCAGGCTGCACTGGCACGAGTATTGGACGAGGCGTGTCGATGTCTCCTTGACTTCGACATGCAGGTTGAAGAAGAACTAGAGAAAAGAATCACCAAGCTGAAAGACCATGCACAACAGTCTCAAAGCGAGATAGAGAAGCTGAAAGCAGAACATGATGCTCAGATTGTGGAGCTTCAAATTTGCATCATTCCTGAGAGTCCACCAAAGTTCAGGGAACAATGTCGCAAAGATATCCAGGCCTCAGCAATGAAGATCTCAGATCTTGTGAGAAGTGCATCAAAGCTGCTAGATGAAAGCATCAAGGCTTGGAAAAACTTGCAGGACAACCCAGAAGTAGAAAAGTTGCAAGAAACCATCAAGCAGCGACAGACAGAGCTGGATGCCGTCAAAGTGGAAATCAAGACACTGCCTCCTATGCAAAAGATGCTTAAGGTAAAGCATAGTAATGAGCTTCAGTGAGAAATTGAGTCTTGTTGAAGGAAAGAAACACTATTGGTGAACTCTATGTAGCCCTTTATTAACGAGGATTTGGATTTGAGCACTGCTGTGGACAACCAGCTCAAAGTCTTAAAGGATTATGATGCATTTGCACAGGAAAAGGCCAACGAAGCATATGCAGCAACAGTGTAGGAGATAATGGAGAAGGAGCAAGCAGCTGAAGATATCATGCACAGCCTCAACAAGAAATTCACTATCTTCTCCAACAAGATTCTTCCACCAGAAAAGAAGCAGAGTGTCCTAGGATGGCACACTGGTGAGTCTTAGGGGCCTGTTGGGGCACGGACCTTAAAGGTCCTTAATTTTGGCAACTCCACGGTTTTGGTGCGAAGCTTGTAAGTGGAGTTGCGGTCCAAAATAGTCTTAGGGGTTTCGGGGTTGGGTCGAAGCCCCTCTTTTTGTAAATGTCCCATGGTTTAAGCCCATGGTATTGTAATAGTGCACTTGTATAAATAGGCACTTATGTAAAGGAGAAAAGGGTTTTTTCATAGATTTTTGTGTATAACGATAATTTGATGCGAAGAAACTAAGGCCTATTTTGGGTTTAAGGTTAAGTCTCAGCTGAGTGCGTGGATGACCTCTATAGCTGAGTGAGCAGAGGGTTTTGAAGTTAAGGTTAAGTCCCAGCTGAGTGTGTGGACGACATTTGCAGCTGAGTGCGCAGAGGGTTTTGGAAGAAAGGATCTGCAGCTGAGTGCACAGATCAGAACTGTGTGTTTGTAAAACGTTGAATATAAACGCAGTTATGTGGACATAGCCCCTACACTAGGGGTGAACCATGTATATCTTGTGTTGTGGTGGTTCTTGTTATTTTTTTCCTATTATGTTTTTATGCATTTGATAAGTAGGTGAATGATAACGTAAGATAAACTGTTAAGTACTAACTTCGCTGTGAATTCCTAGTTAAGGGTTAAGCAAGTAACTATCTTTTTATCTAAACTGTGAAGCTATTTAAGTGAATTTCGAAGCTCTGTATTGCATAATTATTCTTTATTAAGGCTAAAGGTACAGTAATATCCCTCTTTTTCTTGCAGAAACCTGATTCTGCGGCACCCCATAGCTGTTTCGGGTGAGACTGCAACCTGTTTGCAGGTTGTTGCCGAAAGGGCCAACACTGTGGGTCTCTTTGTTGGTGTGAAGATAGAAGTATAAGAACCCAGGTCCTCCCTAAGCCCCAACGTCAAACAACCATGAAAGAAGAATTCAGCTCGCTCCAAAAGAACAACACTTGGGAACTAGTTGATCTTCCCCCGGGGAGGAAGCTAGTTCAATGTAAGTTGGTTTTCTAGACTAAGTTTGCTGCTGATGTTTCACCTTTGAAATATAACACAAGATTGGTATCCAAGGGATACCCACAATTACATGGTATTGAATACAATGAAACCTTTGCACCAGTGGCAAAGATGGACTCCATAAGGCTAGCTTTATCCATTGCAGCTTTGAAGCAGTGGGAGGTACATCACATGGATGTGAAGTGTGCTTTCCTAAATGGAGATATCACTGAAGATATTTACATGCAGCAACCTGAAGGGTTTGTTTCTAATCCATATTTAGTATGCAGGTTAAAGAAATCATTGCATGGTCTCAAGCAAGCCCCCAGGGCTTGGTATGCCAAGATTGATGGCTTTCTGTTGTCATTCAGTTTTGTTCTATGTAAGTCTGATCCGTATGTTTATTTGAAGCTGATTCATGGTTATTTGATGATTATTTTCTTGTATGTGGATGAAATTCTGATTACAAGAAGTTCAAATAAAGAGATTGTCTCCTTGAAGGATGCAATGAACCATGCATTTTCTATAACATATTTGGGATTGTTGAGCCAATTCTTGGGTCTCGAAATTGCTCAATCCCAACATGGAATAAAAGTACATCAGTACAAGTATGCCTTATATTTTCTAAACAAGTTCAACATGAAATATTTCAATCCAAGCAAGACTCCCTTCCTTTCAGGAGTTAAGCTTGAAGAAGCAGGCTCTTCTCCTATGGTAAATAATACACTGTATAGGCAGTTGATTGGGTGTTTGCTTTATCTTACACACACTCGACCTGAATTATCTTATGTAGTTAGTGTGGCTTTGATATACATGGATCAGTATCATGAGATACACTAGAGGGCCATCCAAAAGGATCCTAAACTTTGTTCAAGGAACAAGAACTCATGGGATATTCTACAAAGCAAAATCTAATCTTGATTTGATTGGGTTTATTGACAGTGATTGGGTAGGTGACAACACAGATCAAAAGTATACATCAGGATATAAGTTCATGCTTGTAGAAGGACCATTCAGCTAGTTAAGAAAGAAGCAGAGTGCCATAGCACTCTCATCTACAGAAGCAAACTATAGAGGAGTTGTAAATGCAGCAACTCTATGTTTGTGGTTGCAGGGACTACTTGGAGAATGTGGCTTCGAATAAGAGTTTTCAACTATTATCTACTATGATAATTAGAGCACCATTTGAATCTACTATGATCCAGTTTAGAGACAGTGAACCAAGCACATTGAGATCCATATGCACTACATCAGACATCTTGTGCATGATGGTACCATTCATCTACTCTTCTGTGCATCTTCAGAACAAGTAGCAGACATATTCACCAAAGGTTTTAGTGAGAATACATTCAGAAATCTCAAATCACTGCTGGGGATTGCTGATCATGCTATGAACCATGATTGATGACAAGATTTCCATTTTTTTTTCCCTGTCCATGTTTAAGGGAGGATTTTCCCACTGGGTTTTTGCCTCTTTCCTTGGTTGTATGGATAAGCAGTATGTAAAGGGTGACTAAGCCTTGTTGCTAGGACCTATAATTTTCTAATATTTACTCATAAATTCAGGCTTAAGGGGGGTTGTTCGAATAATCAACCCATAGTTACCTACCTTAGACATTAATTTAACCATTTTTGTCTTATTACCTAGTTTCCTAGATTCCACTCTATGCTAGTTGCCTTCTACATGTACTAGAAGTCAACATATGCTAAAACCGAGTCATGGAGAATTTGGGAAACATCTTGGAAACCCATTTTAGCATGTCTTGTTTATTCCATATTCTCCAAAGCGCATATCTGCTTTTTCTGTAAAGCTGCCTTGTTTTATTTCTAATTTAAGGAAAAGGGAAAGATAGACTAGTGGTAACTGCCTTGTTTTTTTCCCACATCATCCTCCCTCATTTTCTCCAAATAAAATCATGTTTGAGTTTTCTTTCCATCACTCTTTAGCTTTCCCACTTGACTTATCCAATTCATGAGCATCTACCTAGATTTGGAAACTGCTTTATGCACCTATGGGGGATTTGACTAGTTTTGGTAAGCCTGCTTTTTGACTATTTCGAATGGCATATTTATGCATTCAAATATCTCACATAATTATATATTACAGCAGCCTATTACTTCACAAGGTTGGATATTGTACACTTACTCAATACAGATTAATGTTATGCTCCAATTTCAGTCTCCTTTGGTGTTAATTTTGCATGCTTGATTAGCAATTTTGTGAGTGTAATTGTTCTATCTCTTGGGTTCAATTTCCACAAAATGCATGTTCCTACAGTTGTTCATTCTCTTTATTTATGTATACAATGATCTATCATAGTCGCAGATACTTGGCCTCCACACACATTACCCCTGTGATGTCAAGGATCTCCTAACAGGTGAATGCAATGGATTTCTATAGTCGCTCCTTATCATCCTAAATATTTGCTTTCACCATGATATAAAAATACCATGGTTTATTTAAGTGCTCTATTTCTTCCTTCACCAGTGTCTCTTGTTCTTTCAACTTTAAAAAATGGTCTCCAATAATTTCCTCCTTGTCGATGAGCTTCTGGATCGCGGTATTTTGCAACCGGACCAGAATGTGGGTCGGCAAGTTGTTGAAATTGACAAAAATTGTATGGAACTGGAATAGTGTTGCATCAATGTCCTCACTACCTGTCTCCAATGCACGTGGTGGAATCTGCTTGATTTTGACTCTCTTTCCTTTGCTTAATTCGGCGGCTCCCTGCAACACATTCGATTGAGGTACCTTTTCTAAAATCGCATAAGTTAAGGATTGCAATAAATTATTTACCTCATGAAGATATTCCTTCAAGTGCGTTTTTATTTGTGCCTCGCTCATAGTGGCTGTTGTGGTGATCATAATGAGAATGCGAGTTACCAGGTTACCTGTCATTGTTGGGGTGCTTCTACCTTCTCCATTCTCATACCTTCTCTTCACTCGACCTTCTTTGAAGTGTCACTCCATATTGGAGTTCGTCAGAGTCTTAGATGACTCCTCATGCAATTCTTGTTTACTTTCCTACACTTGTGGCTTGTCTATAGGGGAATCAGGAGGGGAACCTACCGTAGTATCTGACAACTGCTCTCTGCTTACTGAGAATCTCCATTTGATAGGACATTCATCAATTATAGTTCTTTGTACGTCAACTTGTACTGGGTGGTAAGCCACTATGTTTCTTTATATCCATGTTCTTGAATGTGAATTGGGTGTGGACGCATCACAAATCTTGCAATCCACCAATAATTCATCGTTGCCTCATCAAAAAGGTGTGGAACCTTTTCTGTTGCTAGCCACAGTGCATCCCAATAAATATGGAACTAGATTGCGTAGTCAATCAACCACTCCCTCTCATTGATATACCATATATTTTGATACCTTATGCCCTTACATATCTGGGAGACTTTGACTTCCATGCCTTAATAGTTCTTGGGATCCATCTATCCAACTAATGCAATTAATATTAGTAACTAAGAATAGGTGATGGGTCGCTTACCTTTTGGGATGAGCATCACATCCACTGTTAAATGATTTGGAAAAAAGAACGACCAATTCATTTGTATTCCCTTATCATACTGCTTTTCACATGCTATCACTTCAGATGTACATTGGTTCGGGTGATTCTTCCATACCTTTTTGGAAGCCAACATCTTGGTCATGACTCAAACTGCATGATCATTAATTGTACTGATAACATAGGCCCTTTGGTCATGGACCACATCATATTTCTTCTTCAATTTAGCGGTCAATCGCTTATCATTATCCTTCCCATGAAAGTATTGTGATGGATCATCCCCCTTCATAGGAAACCAACTTATTTGTGAAATCAGTTCCATACTGACTAGTACCAGAGTATCCAACCACAAATAACCTCTGGTAAATAAATCCAACAACTTCTTCAGACATGCATTAGCTTCTGCTGTATGTCCAAAGTTTGGAACATGCGTGAGGCCTAATGAATATGACCTTTGCAGTCCCATTGCCCACTACTATGGTGTTCGAACAGTCGGTCTACCATCTCCCTGACCTTGCGACTTGAACGAATCAACTGTACATTCGGTGTATGGAAACTAGTCATGACCACTGCAAGTCATTTTTGTAAAAAAATGGCACAATTTTTAGTGTGTAATGCATTCCAATTGGCATTGCTGAGATCCTAATGGGGTATCTATATTTCTTGGTCAATTCAACTTGGGGTTTGTAGCCTTGCAAGGGGGGGTATACCTAGGGATTTTTGTAGTCATCTCCCCATTCCTTTTCATGGAGTCTTAACCTCCTATTTTCGATGGTCCAAACTATGCCTCGGTTTCTTCTTCTGCACTAGTAGAACTTCATGTGGTTTGCTTCTTTTTTTTATGGCGACTTGGGCCGATTTGTGCTCCTATTTTTCAATGGAATCCATGGAGGTGTTGTCTGTATCTCAACCATTTCTTCTTCAATCGGTGGTGAATCATGAATGCTACCACTTGAAATCACTTGGGCCATCGCTGCAAACTCTATCACACTCCTGCTCATAATTATGCTCAACGCCCTCTCAACACTCTGCTCATCTCAAGGAACGCAATGGTTCATTCAAATCACCCGTATTGGTTCTTATAGCTTGAATTAACTTGTGTGGACAATTTGGAATCATCATGACCAAATGCTCCATCGATCAACCAAATCTGTCGTCAATTATGTAAATCTAATAGTCAAATTTATCATAAATGCACGTCTCGTCAAGTTGCGCTATCACCCATATGGTTTAATGGCTTCATTAATTTCCTAATTTGACCATATTGCATCCCCGTGAATGTTTCCAAACTACTTTATTTCTATGAATTCAATATTTTTCCTGTCGCCGGTACTGGTTTTTAGTGCACTAGCCTCCTCTGTAACACACCTTACATTTTTTTTCATACTCCTCTCCAATTCCTTAAGAATCACCTCGCACCTAGATATCCTGGTAGGTATTTTTCCTGGTTCTATTCACTAACTGAGGAATCGTTGCACCATCCAATTGCTGCAACTGTACCACACCTTCATCGGTAATAAAATTGATTACATAGGGACCTAACAAATGCATTTGCAACTTATCTGGGTGTTTCACAAACTTACTGTCATAGATTAGCACCATATCTTCTTGTTGGAAGTACTTGGCCTTAATGTGTCAGTCATTCCATGCCTTCTAACAGTCCTTTTCAAATCATTGATGAAATCCTGCAATGAACCGATCTTCTTTGAGCGACAACAACTGTGTCAAGCGTTCTTCCAGCGCTTTTTGTCCTCCATACCTGTTGTTCCTGCAATGCACAAACTAGGAAAAATATACTCCATTGGCATGACTGCTTCCTGGCCATGTACTAACTTGAATGGCGTCTGCCTTGTCAAACATTTACAGGGTGTTTAATAGGCCCATAAGATCACAGGAATATTCAAGTCCCAGTCTTCATAGCTTGTGTTGCAGACCTTAGTGAGTGCATTCTCCAATACATTATTGAATTCCTCCACCCTTCCATTCGCTTATGGATGATAGGGAATGATATTCTTGTGTTGAATTTGGAATTCCTCCATCGTTGTAGTGATAGTGTGATTGATGAAGTGAATCTGCAAATCTCTCATAAATATATTTCGACTGCCAAATTGAGTGACAACATTATTGAATAAAAACATTTCCACGGTCGTAGCGGTGCAATACGTCATTGGTGCTGATTCCTCCCACCTCGTCAAATAATCCGCCGTAGTGATAATATATCACACACCTGTCCTTTTTCCTGGTGGGTTGATGGGTCCCAAAAAATCCAGTTCCCATTTATAAAATGGCTACAGTGTTAACTGAGGTACTAACGGTGATTCAACGAGGGTTTGGAATGTAAGAGTTTTTTCGAGTCAAGGGTTCTAAAGACACCACGAGTGGAGGCATATATCTAGGTGCTGCATAGGGATAGGGGATGCTAACCCCCCCTTATGCAGCCATGGTAGGGGATATGGCCTAGGGAAACTTGGCAGATGAGAATGGTAGAATCAGTGGGGATCCCGTCGATGGAAAGGGTAGAATGAAGGGAGGGAGAACACCAGGGATGGGTGGATGCCTCCCAAGGTCCCAAAACATCCTTGCAATCCAGATCTAATTGGAGACAATATGGGAGAAAGTTGAGTTATGGAAATAAAAATCTCTCATCGGGAAATTTGTGGGAGTATGGACGAAAGAGAGAAACCTTGTTCGCTGGATCCAGGGAACCTAGAAGCCCAAGGGCCATTATGATCTCCATCTGGGGGAAAAGGGTTTTTTTACCATCATCTTTTTCAATGTAGAAGATAGGGACTGGATCTTGGAGGGGGGATCCTATTTCTTCTTTTTGGATGGGATGTATCAGTGTCCCTGGAAGGAGCGTTTCAACCCTCAAACAAAAGATCTGACGGTCGCTCCAGTGTGGATTCGGTTGATCGGCCTCCTTGAATAATATTGGGATCTGGAAATTTTGAAAGACATTGGGAATTCAATTGGAAAATTTGTAAAGATTGCAGAACAGACCAGGAAGTAGAGGTACATGAAATATATGCGGATCTATGTCTATATGGATCTGTCAAAGGATCTCTTGGAAGCAGTGAGCTTGAACTGGGAAGATGAGGAGTGGATCTAGCTGATTGACGATGAACAACTCTTTTTTTGCTGCAGAATCTGCCATGAATATGGCCATTTTGGAAGGAACTATACAAAGCGGAGCCAGGAGAAGCCGACTTTAGATTAGGAAGGGGAAGAGAAGCAGGCCAATGGAGGATTGATGTAGGTCAAGAGTCAAAATAGGGGAAAGAACAATGGAGATGGATCTGGATGCAATATAAAGGGAATGTGAGAAGGCATGCAAAGGGTATGTTACACAGGAGTAAGTGGCTCTCCTCCAGAAGGCCATCATCAGATCCAAATATTTCCATGATATGGGGATCAGTGTAGAGAAATCGAAAGGGAGCAAGAGGAAAACCCCAGAGGAGGATATGAAGTGAGGATGAAAGATGAATAAGGAGAGGATCGTAGAAATTGGAGTCAAGTTGATCGAATCAGGGTAGTACCTGATGATCAGGGAGGCCTTTTCTGAAGTAAGTAAGGTTACCCAATGAAGATAATCTCTTGGAATATTAGGGGGTGTAACCACCCGAGAAAGGTAAAAACCATATGTAGGAAGATCAGGAAAGAAAAAATAGATGTATTATTTCTACAAGAAACTAAGTGTAGCTCCGAAACAATGCTCAGATTGGGACGGAAAATATAGAAGGGTAGTGGAGTAATGGAAATAGATGCAGCAGGAATGGGGGGAGGAATGGCAATTTTATGGCACCCATGGTTGATATAACTCTTGGGGTGGCATTCTATCCATTTCTCCCTAATGGTTTCCTTCAAATTTTTAGATTCAGGGATCACATGGACCCTGGTTAACATTTATGGTCCAAGTGATTTCCCCCAGGAGAATGCATTCATCCATCATATGAGATGGATGAGAACTCAAGCCCAGGAAGGGACATGGATAGTTGGTGGATATTTCAATATGATTACCTCTCTCAGGGAAAATAAGGGAGGAAGGCGGGCTCTAGAAAAATATCAGGAGGAATTTAGGGATATACTGACACTTGAACCTCTGGCAGATATGGAAATGGGGGATGGGTGGTACACCTGGAATAACAGGAGGGTAGGGAATCACCTGGTTGCTTCTTGGATTTAAAAATTCCTGGTGTTAGAAAACATAGTCAGGGGGGTTGGTGAAATCAGGACGTGTGTCCTCCCATCTGCTAGGTCAGATCATTGGCCAATTAGTCTTGAATGGGACTGGTCAAACACCAACCTAAGCAATCCTTTTGATTTGAACAATTCTGGCTGGAGCACAAGGAATTGAAGGGCCTTGTGGAATTTTGGTGGTAGGATCTAGACCAAATAGGTGGGACCAAAATGTACAACTTTCAATAGAAGCTCAAGGCTTTGAAAGCTAAGATCCGCACGTGGAACAAGGAATATTTTGGAAACATCTTTGAAGACAATTTTTTTTTTCTGCAGGACATTGACCAAATACAACAAAAGGGCATGGAGTCAGGTTGGGACATGTAAATGAAGGAGAGGGATAAAGATATCCTTACACAACTTGATTCCAAAGAGAGACAGGAAGAGAAATTATGGAAGCAGAAATCTAGAGTCAAATGGCTACAGGAGGGAGAAAAGAACACCAAGTTCTTCCACAATTCTGTGGTTCATAATAGATTAGGTTCGAAGATCCATAAAATCAAGAAATCAGATGGAGCCCAGGTGGAGACTAGAGGGGATATTGAGGAGAAACTAACGAGCTACTTCAATGGAATCACAACCGAGGACAACAATGACAGGGATCAATATATTGCTTGGATCATTGATCTCATCCCCAGGAAGGTGACCAGGGAGGATAATGAGATGCTTAACAGTCCCATACCTATGCAAGAGGTTGAGGAAGCAGTGAAAAAGATGGCACAGGGGAAGGCACCTGGTTTGGATGGTCTTACATCTAAATTCTTCCACTTATTCTGGGACTTGATCAAGGAGGAAGTCTGGGCAATCGTAGAGGAATCAAGGAGTAAGGGAGGGGTCCTAAAATCCTTCAACACCACTTTCCTATCTTTGATTCCGAAGGGGGTGGGAGCCAATTCCCCAAAAAAATTTAGACCGACATCCCTCTGTAATGTGATTTAGAAAATCATCTCCAAAGTGATAGAAAATCACCTAAAACCCCTTCTCCTAGGCCTAATCAGTCCAGAACAATCTGGATTTGTGGAAGGAAGGCAGATCATGGATGGCATCATCACTGTCCATGAGACTCTTCATTCCTTGAAATGCTCTAGGAAGCTGGGGATGCTCATCAAACTAGACATATCCAAGGCCTATGACAAGCTTAGCTGGAAATACCTGGAAAAGATGCTAAAGGCACATGGGTTCAATGCGAGGTGGGTGGAATGGGTCACGGCTGTGGTCACCACCCATTTTTCTCAATATTGCTGAATGGCTACCTCACGAAGGTATTTACTCCTACCCAGGGGATAAGGCAGGGACCCGCTCTCACCTTTCCTCTTTTTCCTAATGGCGGAAGGTCTGAGCAAGCTCATCCAATCCCAAGATGATGGAGGGGGATTTCAGGGTCTTTCGCTCCATGAAGGCATGGAAAAATAGACACACCAACAATTTGTGGATGACACAATGATGATGGGGCATCCTTCAGTACAAGAAGACCGAGCCTTCAAGAAGAGGTTAACATTCTTTTATAAGGCATCAGGGATTGTAGTCAATGCCACAAAATCCTAGGTTGTTTTTCTAAATACTGCTCCCATAACGCAAAGAAATATTACCAGAATTCTGGGCTTCACCAAAGGTTCCTTCCCCTCCAAGTATTTGGGGGTGCCTTTGAGAAAAGGGACCATCAAAAAAGATTCTTGGAAAGACCTCGTTAACAGGATCAAGGGTAGGTTATCAAGATGGGTCCTCAAACCCATGAACTTTCCCAGTCGTTTGGTCTTGGTAAAATTGGTCCTTCAAGCCATGTCAGTTAATATCTTTTCTATTATGTCGGACCCAAGGCCATCATCAAGGATATTAGGAGTATTTAGCAAAATTTCCTTTGGGTAGGCAGAGAGGAAACAGAGAAATTCTATCTTGTTAGATGAGAGAAAATATGTGATCCTAAGGAAAAAGGTGGTATGGGCTTGCGTCATCTAGAATTTATGGGGGAGGTCCAAGGAGGTAAAAAGTTAGCGGACACGGTGCAACTACTCGCAAGAGACATGGGCCAATATTTGGCATATAAAGTATGCAAGGGATCATCCAAAATCCCAGCTGATAAGATTTAATGAGGAACCACCAAGATCTCACATCTGGATGAAGGCCCTAGTTGGGTGAAAGATAGTCCAGGAGCATAGTTTTTGGGAGGTCAAAGTGGGAAAGGAAACCAATTTATGGGATGATTCATGGAACCAACTCCCCAAGTTAGGGAGTGATCTGAGGTGGCAGCACAATCGATCCGAGGAATGGTGGAAGCATTAGAGGAAATTTCAACTCAAAATAGGCCTTTTAACTTTAACTCAAATCCCATGTCATCATGTGTTAGCCAATGAAATTGCTTTAAATTTGAAATACTGTATAGGTATTAAACACCTTTTTAATATAAATTTGGTGATAGGTATCATAAAAAAAACTACTTTTTTTGTTTGTATTTTCGACATATCTCCCCGTGTTTTTACTCAAATTTAGATCAGGAGAGCTTGTTGGATGTGGAATTTAATTTCACATCCAACGAGCTCTCCCGATCAAAATTTGAGTAAAAACATGGGGATATATGTCGAAAATACAAAAAAAGGTAGTTTTTTTCTTTTCTTCCTCCAAAATTAATAAATATTATTTTAACTATTATTTTATTAATTTTTTTTAGGAGGCCCATTTTGAGTTGAAATTTCCTCTAATGGCAGGAGAAAGGTCTACCACTACTGGGAGGATGGAAATCATGAACACTAGAGATGGTGGGATTTCCCAATTAGAGGGGATGGGAGAATTTCAGAGGAGGACATCCATGCCTTCAAAATGGAACTTCAGGAGCGATGCATTTTTTACAGTGATGAGGAAGACAAATTATGGTGGGGATACATGCAAAAAGGGTCATTCAGCATAAAGGAAGCCTACAATATTTAGATAATAAGATAGGAGGAGGAGGACTCAATATTGACCAAGAAATGGACAACCAACCCTTGGCCAAAGGTTGCAACCTTCTGCTGGTTAGTAACCCATCATAGAATTCTAACAGGAGAAAACTTGAAAAGTAGAGGAAACCTAGGCCTATCTCAACAGATCCTCTGTAAATGCCAAGAGGAGAGCATAAAACACCTATTGGACTCCTGTAATTTTTCCTCGATACTTTGGGATAAGGGGGCTCATGATTTCATAAAAACCAATAGGTGCAGAGGAGACCCGAGTAAAACCCTACAGAATGGCATCCTAAAGCCTTAAAAAATCGCATTCTATGCACTCTGTGGCAGGCCTTTCCTCGAAAGGTCCTGTGGGTGGCCTAGAAGGATTGGAATGGTTAAATATTCTAGGATAAGCAACACATGGTAGAAGAATTATGGAAGACCCTTTGCTCGAACCTCATTGATACAATTCACAGTATGGAATGGAACGAGGACGATAAGGAATTCAATGACTATGATATGATAATTGTAGAGGGATGGGGATTGTCCAAAGGAACTCTTAATGGGATGCGTCAGAGGGTAAAAATGTGTAGAGTATCTATCCCCTTCTCCTGGTCTCCTCTACTGCACCTGGTTTTCAAGCTAAAATTTGATGGGGCGGCGATCTCGAGGCGGCTGGTTTCGGGGGATTCTGTAGAAATTCAATGGGGGGAATTCTTGAAGTTTACCATGGGTCGATTGGTTTTGACAAAAACAACTCTGCAAATCTCAAAGTCCTGTTTCAAGGTCTCAGTCCGATGCTTAGGGAAGGGTGTCTCCCAGCAATGGTGAAGGGGGATTTGAACATACTCATCTAGATGGAAATCAACTGGCCAATGGAAGGACAACAGAGAAGGTTTTATCTAGCTGGAGCTTGGAAAGCCAATTGGAGACCCTCCATAGCTTGGTCATGACACAACCAATGGTCTCCTTTCACCACATCAGAAGGGGAGAAAACCAAGTTGCGGAAATGCTGGAAAATGTCGGCACTGGGGAGAATGGAGTCCGGAGGATGGGACAGATGGAGGATTTTAGGGAAAATCAATGGGTACCAAGATGCCGACAACTGGCCCAGCAAGATGTCAAAATGAATGGAGATGTGGATGTTTATGTGAGGGATAATCATGCTGGTGACAGGGCTAGNTGATTTTCGTCGAAAGCCTCCATCTGTCCCATCCTCCGGACCAGGGATAACTTTAGGGGCGAATTTTAGCCCAGTGGGCTATTTTTCCATGTTTTTTTCCCAAAAAAGATTCACCATTTTGCATTTTTTGAAGCCCTATTTCACCCAATTTTGATAGCGTAAACATTTTTCACCCTAAAAATAGCCAAATTATTATATAAATGATATTAAATGCTTGGAAATTAAAATATTTTTTGAAAACTATTACCAACCATTTTAAAGTTGGGATTTTAAGAATTTGTAATATTCGCCAACATTTATACACTTTTAAATAAGTATGGTTCCTTAAAATCATCCCTAGCGTAGTTATGAAGGGAATGAACATTATAATTCATTCCATTCCTCTGCCCATTAACTCTGAGCATGGCTCTCGGCTAGAAAGGGAGAGTGGGAGGGATTTTATGAGAGAATGAGATTCATATATGATGATAGGCATGATTCCTCAACTCGTGCTAGATACAGGGAGGGATGATTACTAGATCAGGGATATTGATGACAGGTACAGTAATGTTAAGGTGGAGAAAGGCATCCCTCCTATTAATTGTTAGATTAACTGGGGCAGACCTAGGTTTACTTTAATGTACCAACAATACCCCTAGCTCACTAGCCCTTTCGGCGACAGACCGCAAAACGGCCTGAAGTCTCACCCGAAGTGATCTTAGATGGGGTGGCTGAAGACTCAGGTGTCTTCAACTGGGTTCTGTAGCATCCTAGGGTCTCATGACTCTTCTTAGCCAGCAGGATCTCTTTACGAGGGCGATCTCTCCTTCTAGCTGGCGCTCGTAGGGAGTGGACTCTTATCACATCGTAGCCTTTAGAACGATGCATAAATTTCTCTTCTACTCAACCCTTCACCTGCGATAACCCACACCACAGCTCCTCCGACAGTGCAATATCGCCTTTCTATGCTACGATATCTTCTACAGTAAGACTTAATGTGACCCTCAAGGTCCAAAGGTCTTCTCTCTGGGTACAATAAATCAGTTATCCTTCGACAGGGTGTCAAACATTCTTACTTGAGCTTCTATAAGTTTAACACGCTAACATCAACTACACTCAACTCGCAAAACTCATATACCAAAGTCACTTAACGCTGTAACTGTCAACTATCATGAATCAAGCACTGATAAACTCATATACAGGATACTTGATACATTCAAATTGCGTTCAACCTTCTATGTGCTATAAAGTGAAGCATAACATACATACATTCATCAACTGATAAGAAACATTCATGTAATGAATAACAGATAGAAACTAAGTAAAGCACAATCACATGAAACAGTCGCACAACACACTGATTTTACGTGGTTCACTCCTAGGAAGGAAGCTACGTCCACAGGAACTGGTTTTTATATTATATCTTGAGAGAGTAAACACAATTCCGATGCAACCTATTATGCAGTTTGAGATCTTCTCAGAAACTCCACGCACACAACCGGGAGCCCTCCTCTCCTAGATCTCTTCTCCTTCTATATTGTCTTCTCCTTACAATATACTCTTCCTCTCTCTCTCTCAATCCATGTGGATAGTTACATTCATGCTCAAGGAGCCAGATACTGGTTACAGTAAGATAACTACGGACTGAATAGCATAACCAGAGCTCGACTCGAAGAACAACTAACTGACCAACTAGCTAATTGTCTATCTGAATGTTTGGCTAGCTAACCTTTCATAATACAAAATACATGCTTATATAGGTGGCCCAAAGGTCTCTCCCTGTTACAACACTATGGGACTTTCCCAACAGTAACCCAAAAACCCTAGCTGTGACAGTCGACCTATCTGTACTTGAATTTCCTCTTTTTGTCACACCACAACTTTTTGCAGTCTTCCACGCTTCCCAACGCTAATCATGGGCATGGGAGCCACTTCCTCAGTCGCTCCCCTTCTGTCCTTTGTCTTCAATATCTTGGCCCATTGCTCCTTTTCCTTTATGAGGGTAACTAAACCCTCCTATCTTCGCCGCTGCCTTAAGTGCAGTGGTTGAGCTCTCTCTTCTTGGCCGCTCAGGTACTGTTTCCTTTGACTTTCTTCTTCTGATATAGAAGCTTTTCCTATAGCTGCGGGGCCCTGCTCCAACAGTACCCTGAAAATTACTTGTGGCTCATCCCTGAGCCACTAACAACTAGTTTCTCATGCTGTAGCTTCTCCTTTGCTTCCTGCGAAGTCCTTGTAAGTCTCTCCTGAAGTCCTGTGACTTGTTTATCCATAGCTTCGACACACTCTTGTGCCGTTTCAAGCATAGCTTGACTAATTATGGAGTCTTTTGTATCATCAATATCACTTTTTATTGTAGTGAAATCCTTAACCTTCTGCTCAACCACATCGACCAACTCTGTGATTTTTTCCTGATATGGTTGAAGCAGGTTATTGAATTGTATCTCTTTTTCTCTCAACCGCTGCACTTCCTGCTGCAAACGGTTCATCTCTGTCATCTTCTTAATATTTGAAAGAGCTCCTAAGCTCTTGACTTCTTCCTTCATTGCTGCTATGGCCTTATCTATGTTCTGGATACTCTGCTGCAATTCCAGTATATCTGGGAGCTCGTCTAGCTCCGACCATGTCTTCGTCGCATCAGCTAGTAATGACTATGCGTCATCTATGCAACTCTTCATCTATGTTAAAGTGAGTCTAAATGCCTCTACCCTTTCTTCCTTATCAACCTGAGGTGTGCCTGGTGGTCGAGCCTCAAGCTCAACAATTTTCTCTTTGTGGTATTCCTCCATCTCGGTCACTGTCTCTTCCAGAGCCTTTGCTCTGTCTGCAATTATTCTTACCTTCTGCATTAGAGGTAAGGAAAACTCTATGTTACACTGGGGTAACTCTAATACGATGTTTTTTAGATCCTATTCTCTTTATTCATGTACTATTAAATCTTCTGCCTTTTCGTGAAAGCATGCAGTGAGGTATGCATTTTGTTTCCTTAGCTGAGTGTTTTGTTTATAAGTCGCAAGCTCTATATCCCTGAGTTCTGTGGCTATCTGCTGCTGGATCATCTGTAATTGATCAATAGGGAACTGGGCCAGATTAACCTCGACAGATTGTCTAACCTGTATCTGTACATCGATCATCAAAGCAGGGAGTTGGATGCTCCCTGACGGTATCAGCACTGTATTGATGCGATCCTTTGCCAAGACTTCCTCACAGGAAGTCAATGGTGTTGAACTTTCTCCTGCTGTCGCTTTGACTGGTGGAATCTGCATTGTGGCAGTCTTCTCAGTTAGTGCTTTCAACTCCAAAAGCTGCTTATCAATCGTGCTCTGCAGCTTGTCCTACGATGTCTGCATCGCCTGAGACGAGTCTCGCATCGCATCCTACAATCTCGTTGCAATGAGTTCATAGTCATCCTCCTTTAGTGCGGTCTCTGTAGTTGTCTTTGAGGCTTTTGATTTTTTCTTCTTTGGTGCCCCTGGTGGCACCTCTTCTGCATCTTTCCTCTTTTGTGTCGGTGGTGGCACTTCTGCTGTATCTTTCATCTTGGATGCCACTTTGTCTTTCCCTTTGTCCGATGGGTCTATATGTGCGGTACCTGGTGGTAGTGTTGTGGCATATTCTAATGCCTTCTTCCACTCTTCATCAAAGTCTTTGATGACATCTTCTATATCCTGCGCTGTCATCCTGAATGAACCATTTTCCCAGTTATCCGTTCTAGACCCTTTTGGCCTTAGGTAGATTGTATAGCTATCTGCCATGAAATCAAGCCGATTATCATACATGTCCACAATCTTTGTGTTGATCTGCGGTGTATCCTGGATGAATCTCTTCAACAATTTATAGTATTCATAGAATACTATCATATTGATATTTTTCTTGGCTGGTTTGTTGCTCTCCCATAATTTTGCATAGCGCGCACCTCTGGGCTTGCCGCTTCGTAGCTGTAGAAACTGGGTATGGGGTGGCTCTTTCCACCCGACGAATGCACATAATATAAGTAGCCATGAGAAATGGAAGGGGTGATTTGGCTCATCCTATGCTGTCAAACAATCTTGAAGAAAAATATTTAATAAGAATAAACACCAATTAAATTGTTCACCTTCCGTGACTTGTATGGCAAGGTGAATTACTGATCCTGTGACTTCTTTTGGGTGAACCTTGGTTAATAGTCTTCCTGCAAGCAGACTGGCTATAAATTTGAGTGTATCATCTGCTAGTGCTGTGAGGTCATAAGCCCGAACTCCTCTCTGTAGCTTATACTTGTTAACTAGGGTTGCTGGTAGCTTGGAATCCTTGCTCTTACTTGATATATGTGTCTGAGGGTCCTTACCAGTCTTGGACAGCCCGGTGATGCGGTGTATCAGATCGACCCTGTTACCTAGCCAGAGGTAACCTCCATGTACACAAGAAATTAGCACATGCACCACGACATTAACCTTTGCACCTCATCCAAAATGTGGTATTCTCAAAAAATTGAGCAAGCCTGACTGCTCAAGAATCTGGACATGTTCCATAGGAACAAACTCATCTGCATCGGTCCTCGGGTTCCTCTGAACTGTGAGATATTGATCCGGGTGAAACTAAGGATACGTCTTACTGTCTCCAAGGTTATAGTCTATAAATTTGAGAACAGGGGCATATCCTAACAGATCTCCATCTTCCTTGACATGAGAATCAATCGACGGTAGGGGAACAGGAAACTTAGCACCCTTGGGAATGGTTACCTTTGGTGCATCCTCGACTCATGGCATGATGTATTCTTTTGCCATATGAATTTCTTCCTCTTGCTTTGGGCTGGACTCTTCTACTATCTGATCTTGGATCCTCATCCTTGGCAGCTGTCTGACCTGTGATGTACCTAATTTCACAACCTTAGGTGGCGTCATCATAGCGGACTCAAGGCCACCACACTGGAATCACCGCACAATGTCTTCTAAGGGTTCCTTCTTGAACATACACCTCCTGGTGCAATACTCTGAACTGGCAATGGCTGCAAAATTGGGGAAAACTAGCACTCTGTAGTTGGAGTATCTCTTCACAGGGAGAACTCTTCAAATTGCTCTATAGCTCTCAAAAATCGCAAAAGTAACCCTTCTGGATGAATGATCTCTGTATTTATAACAAAGGTGATAATATTTGAAGCAACGGTCATTTGGATAGACCCGTCGGTGGTATTAATTGCATGGACAAGACAACACCTGTCGTTTCGATCCTCATTAGTTGCTGAAAATCAGATCAAATTTCCCTCGAAACTTGCGTGTAGGTGCCGGTCTCGTCGAAGATTTACCAAATCTAGACAAATCATTATACTATTTCCAAATCTAGGGAAACGTATAGATGTTGTATCTGGATTAACTGCTTGTCAGAAGGAGAAGTGACTAGCCCTCTATCCCTTTTCAAAATCATCTACGTGGCATGGGGAACATCGCGTCACTGCGATTCCACACCGCATCGTCTCGAATCAAAGTGTCGGCATGAACACCACATGTTCAAAAAATTCACAAGCATCCTATGAGTTGCGCAACATACACTTTTTAGGTGTAGACTAATTACCGGTGCGATGCCTCCTTTCAACTACACTAGACATCTGCACTACATAAACTCTCTGAGTTAGGGCTGGGAGGTGGAGTGGCTATAACTATAAATCTTAAGCCTACTACCATTAATGAAAGTAGGAACAAGCTCCCCATTCTGTTTACTGAGCTGAACGACACCTCCTTCTATAACTTGCTGAATCTGATAAGGTCCCAATCAATGCATCTTGAAATTCCCTGGAAACTTAACAAACTTACTATCATAGAGGAGCACTAAGTCTCCTATCTGAAAAATCTTTCTTTTGATGTACCTGTCGTGCCAATATTTCTCTCGTGCCTTCTGCACTTTCTGATGAAATCCTGTGATGAATCTATCTTCTTCTAAGGCAATCAGCTGTGCTAGTCTTTCATTCATCGTATCTGTATCAGCCATCCCAGTAATTTGAGCAACTATTAAACTAGGAATAATATATTCCATAGGCATAACAGCCTCTTGTCCATACACCAAGATGAAAGTTGTGTGTCCTATAAGTTTCTTGCATGTATTTCTATAAGCCCATAATACAGCATTAACCCTAAGGTCCCAATCATTTCTTTGGCTGTTACAGGTCTTAGTAACAGTGTTTTATAGAATCTTGTTAAAGGCCTCCACCGTACCATTAGCTTGTGGGTGGTAGGGAGTGGTCTTATGGTGCTGTATCTAGAATTCCTCCATCAAGGCCTCAATAGTGCAGTTCAGAAAATGTGTGCCTTGATCACTCATCAAGATTACTGGACATCCAAATCTACTTATGATGTTTTCAAAAATGAACTGTGTAGCTGTAACAGCATCACAATTCCTTACTGCTTTTGCCTCTTCCCATGTGGTGAGGTATTCTGTTCCTGTGATGATGTATCTCACACCAGTTCATTTCCTGGGTGGGTTAATAGGACCCACGAAATCTATAGCCCACTTGTCAAATTCCCGCAACGTAATCTGTGGTCGTAGCAGCATTTCATCTCTTCGCAAAGGTTTTCCTACCCTCTTGCAGATATCGCAGCATCTGCAAAAATCTTTAGTGTCTTTATACAAAGTAGGCCACCATAATACTGCAGCTAGGATTTTCTGAGCAGTCAGCTTTCTTGCGAAATGACCTCCTGCGGCACCTAAATGTGCTTCTCTGATAATGGCCTCTTTCTCGTGCGGCATAATGCATCTGCACAAGACTTCATCTGGACCTAACTTATATAAATGTCCCACGATCAAAGTGAAGTCTGCTGTTTTAACAACTAACTGTTTCTTTTGTTGCTTAGTAAACTCAACAGGTGCCCACCCTATAGTGAGAAAGTGAATAATATCAGCGTAATACTCATCTGCGATCTAGATAGAAAACAATTGCGTATATGGAAAATTGTCCTCTAAATTACTTGGTTCTTCGCCTGAATATATCTGTGACAGGTGATCAGGTCTGGCATTTAATTTTCCTGGTTTCACCATGATTTCAAAATCATACTCCTGAAATAGGAGTAACCATCTACAGATCCTTCCTCCTAATACTGGTTTATTGACCAAGTAATTTAAAGCGGAATGGTCAGTGAACATCTTGAATGAGGTGCCCAACAGGTAGTGCCTGAACTTCTGTAGATCATACACCATAGCTAATCCTTATCTTTCTATGGTGGTGTAGTTCTTTTTTGCGGTAGATAGCTTTCTGCTGGATTACGCCATAGGGTGATCGATACCCCCTTCTCCTGGCTGGGTTAAAACAATCCCCAGTGCGATGCCAGATGCATCCACATGTACATGAAATGGCTTGTTCCAATCTGGGAATAATAAGATGGGTGCTGTAACCATCTTCTCTTTAAGAGTGTCTAAACTTTGCTAGCATTCCTCATTCCATAGGAATTTCACTTCTTTCTTTAACAGCTTTTCCATAGGTGCTGTGATCTTTGCATAGCCTTTGATGGATTTTCTATAATACCTGGTATGACTGAGCACTGTCCTCAATTGCTTGACTGATTTGGGTGCTAGAATATTTACAATGATGGCAATATTTGCAGGATCTACCATCAAGCCTTGTCTGCAAACAATATGACCCAACAAAATACCAAATGGTGCACATAATATACATTTCTTCAAGTTAAGAGAAATCTGATATTGCCTACATTTCTCTAACATGAGCCTTAAATATCCTATATGGTCTTTGGTTAACCCAAATACAGTCCAATCATCAAAATAGACTTCTAAGAATTGATGGATGTATTCCTTAAATACAGCAACTACTACTCTAGAAAAGATAGCTGGTGTATTTTTAAGACCAAAGGGCATTACCATGTACTGGAATGAGCCCCATTCTATGGAAAAGGTGGTCTTGTGTCGATCCTCGGGATGGATTCTGATCTGGTGATATACTAAAAATCCATCAGTGAAGGAGTAGACCTCCTGTAAAAGGTGTTGGAAATGGGTCATGAAGCGATGTATTGTTGAGTTTGTGCAAATCGACACAAATCTTGATTTCTCCTTTAGTTTTATTTTCCTGCACAACCATGGGACTAACCCATTTTCTCTCTTCTACAGGTTCAATGATGCCTGCTGCTAGCATCTTATCAATTTCATCCTTAACTTTTTCTTTATAGCGAGGATTTAATCTGTATGGATGCTGCTTAACTGGCCTGGTATCCTTTTTCAAAGGTATCCTCATTACTCCCAAATCTCCTACTATTCTCTTCATCTCTGTGAACTTAGTGGAAAATAAGTCCTGATAGTCATGTAATAGATCTGTGATGTGTCCTACTGTTTCAGCATCCCAATAGTCTCCAATAGAGGTAAACTTTGGTTCTGTTTCTGTGCCAATATTGATCTTTTTAATCTTGATAGGTTCTGCGATAGCGAGAATTTCTAGTCTCGGTCCATCAACGTCGCGAGTCCCTTTTGACTCTGGAATGTTGACACACTAAGGATTCTCATCCTCATCATCTGGCTCTACTGCGAAGTTGTAACATTCTAGCACATGTTCCAACTGTATGGCCCAATTAGTTTGAGCAGGCACTAAAGGGTACAGTCATCAAATATCTCAGTCTTTATAACATCTAGGGCCTGATCAATGCTTGGATACTTAGATTCAAAAGTGAAAGTGAGTAGAAAGCTATCTATCATAAGTGGCCATGTGATGGTTCCTCTGCGCAGCTCTATGTCAGTGTACCAGTTCCTTGGAATTGTGTCTAAAGTGTGAATGAATAGGTGAACCCATTCATCCTCTGGAATGTCCGACCAACTCTGTTCACAAATCTGAATATGTGACCTGGGGTCACTTTCTCCTGTATATTTCTGCTGTAAAGGCTCCTTGTCATTACAGAATCTGATCGCCATCAGTCTCTTAATATCATCCCATGATGCGATATGTTATTTATGTGCATGCCACCATCTTGCAGGTGTGGTTTTTACTGCAAGGTCAATAGCTGTCATCCTTTGCTCCTGAGGAATTTCTTGCTCAAACTGCTATAAAAAGTCATTGACATCTGCTAAGCCATGAAACGATAGAATATCAATAATATCTGCACCGATCCATCACAGTGACTTAGTCATAAATGCACATCTGCGAGCTGAGACTTTGTAAAGTCTATTCTGCCAATTTTCTAAACCAACCTCCGAATCTGATGCGCATGAGCTGTCACATCGCCAACTGATATTTCCTTCTGCGATGGGGTTGATGTAATCACTTTGATTAGCAGTCATCTAATAAAGGCTTTCCATGTTGTGCACCTCCTCCTCTACTCTGATAGGTTCAATGTATCTAGGACCCTGGAAAGGATCCAACGGTGCGATGACCCGGATCTGATTATCCTCAAAGGTCGTTTGTATTTTCTTTAAATCGATAACATCCATGTTATCAATTGCCCAATCAATACCAAGTAAATCCAGATACGGTCTGCTATCACCAATGATTTCTATGACTTCAAAGTCTGCAAAGCCGTGAACTTCATCAATATCAACTGGTACTTGCGGTAATTGACCCAGTGGTGATACCCTCTGGTGATTGGCTAGTCGCAGATGGATAGGTGATCTTGCTAACTTAGGGTTGCCCATCTGTTCCCATGTCTACTTAGTCAGAACATTTACCTATGATCCTAAATCTATGATTACCTCATCCATTTCAAATTCTCCAATTTGCGCTGTGAGTCTCATCTCTCTTCCTATTCTTGTATGGCCCATAATATTATGAACAGCCCGCTGCGCACTGCTCACGGAAGAAGATGGGTGACACTGATCTATGATGCGCTAAAGCTCTCTGATGGATTTCTCATTTTGTACAATTTTCAAGCAGCTCCGCATAAAGGATTGTACACTTCCTGTTGACTCATATTCTTCGCACCTTCCCGATGTGGTAGCCTGCGATATCTGCACAGGGATAACGCCACAAGGTGTTTGCTGCAGTAGGCCCCTACAAGGTAGTACATGTGACCCTGATGGTATAGGGTCAGTAAAGAAAGTTTTTACTTGCTGAAACATTTCTTTGTTCTTCTGCAGGTCAAGTGGTGTTGATTTATTAGTGGCTTTGCGCACCCACTCCGGATCTGTATTCTTTTCAGTATCCTGCGATGTCCTACTAGTAGAAGCACCACTGTGAGTCACAATATTGACTCTTGGTTCTGGTTCTTTTTTCTTAGCAGCGATAAGCTGAATGTTCTGGTTTACTACTGGCTTAGGATCCCTAATATTTGCTATCAAGATCAAACACTCTTCTATAGTGTGATCATAGGACTTGTAATACTTACATGTCATACTAGGGTTCTGACAATCCCTAGTATAATGTCCTACAACTCCACAATTGTAACAAGTAATCAGTCCACAGCCATGGTTGAAGCCTTCACCATGGCCAAAGGCTCCTCCACGACCTCATCGTCTGAATCCTCCACCACAGCCAACATGATCCAGGTCGTGTTGTGGTCCTGCTGCTGGACTTGGTGTCTCTGACTGGACTCTGTACAGGTCATGCTTTCTCTCTATCATGAGATCATAAGCTCTGCAGTTATGTTCATCATGACCGACTGATTTACAGAAGTTACAATATAAGCTCTTAGGGGTTTCTACATACTTCTGAAGTAAAGGGCATTCCTATGGTCTATGTCCTCTTGTTCTGCAGAGGTCACACCATGGCCCTTGGTTCTATATTAAGGGGTTCGGAGCCCCACTTTCTAAATATTAAACAAATACTGGATAGTTATCTTTAGTATGGCCCTGTTCTTTACAATCGGTACACCATAGTTCTTATGCAACCTCTTTCCCTTTCTTAATCTCATGTAGCTGTAATGTGAGATTGGCTAACTGATTCTGTAGGTTTGTCATACCTGTACTAGTCTCAGCTAGAGGTGAAGCCTCTAGTTTCATTGCCATCTCCAACGCTTCATCCTGCATACGGAGTCTCTGTTGCATAAGGGGAAGTCTAATATGCAGGAACAGTGCTGCGATGAACCACTCCTTATGCTGCTCTGGCGCAAACTTAAAGCTAACCTGGTCTATAAGAGCTTTGAATTTCTAATCAAAGTCCCATACTGACTCTGTAGGTAACTGTTTAATGTCTTTAAGCTCCGTGATACACTGTGACTCAGACTTAGGTTTCTTAAATTATTTGATCATGGCGGTCCTAACTTGTATGAGCGTTCTGGGCTGTGATGATTTATAATTCATATACCATGTTAAGGCTCTTTCTCTAAGTGTAGTGGCCAACTGGACAAGTTTAGTATTATCATCCTAGATCTGTTTAATGGTCCATACAGCTTCACATAGGAACCAATGCTGTTTCGGGTCTTCTTCCCTTGTACCCTTAAAGGTAGGTAACTTCATGTCGTCCCCCATTCTGTTTCTATGTGGTGGATTCTGAGTTGTTGTATTACTACCACTCGGCGGTGTAGATGTAGGTGGTGTAGAGGTAGTATGTACTGTATGTGAACTACTAGATGGAGTTCCTACGGTATTGTTCTGAGTCCCGATCATTTTCTGTGGGGCATAAGGGTGGTAAGGGATACCCCCTGCTGGTATTTATATATTGCTTTGGCTCTGTTCTCTAGTATGGTATGAACTGTCTTCCTCGAAGGAAGATCTGAAATCTACTTTATATTTCTTACCACTACGTGTACATCCAATTTCATCAAAATCACTCTCAAACTCTTGTGACATTACACTTACTAAAATTATTTATCTAAGAATATATCCATTACTCCTTTTTCATGCAATTGTGGAAATTGAACCCAGTGATAGAACAATTACACTCACAACAATTATCAATTGTACATGCAAAATCACTCACAAAAGAGACTGAATATGGAGCTGAACACTAAACTATATTGAATAAGTGTAAAATATCCAACCCTATGAAGTCATAGGCTTCCACAATAAATATTTACATGAAGGATTCGAATGCATGAGGAGGCAATTCGAATCTAGTCAAAAGCAAGCTTACTAAATCTAAGCAAATCCCCCATAGGTGGATAAAGCAGTTTCCAAAACTGTCAAGGAGCTCACAAATTGGAAAAATAAATTAGGAAAGCTAAAAGGTAATGGAATTAAAAATCATAGATGCTTTTCATAGGAGAAAAGAGTGGAGGATGTGGAGGACAAAAAACTAGTTAAACTCACCTAGTCAAACTTTCCCAATTTCCTTAAAGCACTGAAAAAGAAGGCAATAAAGCAGAAAAAGTAGAAGGGCGCTTAGGAGGCCAAGAATAAAGTAGATTTGATTCCATAAGCTTTCCCAAGCACTCCATGAGTCAAAATTATCAAGTTTGACCACTATGGATGTGTAGATGACAACTTGCATAAGGTGGAACATGGAAACTAGGAAAATAAGACAAAAATGGATTAATTAATGTCTAAGATAGCTAACTATGGGTTGATTATTCTAACACCCCCCCTTAAGCCTGAATTATGAGTAATATATCAGAAAATTATAGGTCCTAGCAACAAGGCTTAGTCACCCTTTACATACTGCATGTCCATTTAACCAAGGAAAGAGGCAAAAACCCAGTGGGAAAATCCTCCCTTAAACATGGACTGTAAAAAAAAATTTGGAAATCTTGTCATCACTCATGCTTCACAGTATGATCATCAATCCCTAGTGGTGATTTGAAATTGCTGAAGGTATTCTCACAAAATTCTTTGGTGAAGATATCAGCTACTTGTTCTGAAGATGAACAGAAGAGTAGGTGAATGGTGCCATCATGCACAAGCTCTCTAATGTAGTGCATATGGATCTCAATGTGTTTGGTTCTCTGCTTCTAAACTGGATCATTGCAGATTTGAATGGTACTATTATTATCACAGTATATAGTAGTTGATTATTCTGATTCGAAGCCACACTCTCCAAGTAACCCCTGTAACCATAAACATTGAGTTGTTGCATTTACAACTCCTCTATACTCTGTTTCTGTAGATGAGAGTGCAATGGCACCTTGTTTCTTGCTTGACCAGCTGATTAGCCCTTCTGCAAGCATAAACACATATCCTAATGTGGACTTTATATCTATGCTATCACCTACCCAATCACTGTCAGTGAATCCAATCAAATCAAGATCAGATTTTGCTTTATAGAAGATCCCATGTGTCCTTGTTCCCTGAACAAAGTTAAGGATCCTTTTGGCTTCTTTCCAATGGATCTCATGAGGCTGATCCATGTATATAGAAGCCACACTTACTGCATAATAAATATCAGGTCTAGTATGTGTAAGATACAACAAACATCCAATCAATTGCCTATACAGTGTATTGTTTACCATAGGTGAAGAATCAACTTCTTCAAGCTTCACTCCTGAAAGGAAAGGAGTCTTGCTTGGCTTGCAATCCTTTATTTTTAATTTGTTCAGAAAATCCAAGGCATAATTGGACTGGTGCACCTTGATTCCAGCTTTGGTTTGAGCAATCTCAAGCCCCAATAATTGGCTTAAGAGCCCCAAATCTGTCATGGAGAAGGCTTGGTTCATTGCACCCTTCAAGGAAGCAATCTCATCCTTTGAGCTTCCTGTAATGAGGAGATCATCAGCATATAACACAATGATAATTAATGAACCATTAATCAACTTCAAATATAAATTTGGATCTTATTTTCATCGAACAAAATTCAGTGATAGCAGAAAGCTATCAATCTTGGCATACCAAGCCTTGGGGGCTTGATTTATCCCATACAATGACTTCCTTAGCCTACACACAAGAGATGGGTTAGTAGCAAATAATTGATGCTGCTGCATGTATATCTGTTCAGTGAGATCTCCATTCAGGAAGGCACACTTTACATCCATGTGATGTACCTCCCATTGCTTTGAAGCTGCAATGGCTAAGGCTAGCCTGATGGAGCCCATCTTTGCCACTGGTGCAAAGGTCTCATTGTAATCTATGCCATGAACCTGTGAGTACCCCTTGGCTACCAATATGGACTTTTACTTCAGAGGTGAACCATCAGCAGCAAATTTGGTCTTGTACACCCACTTACACTGAACTAGCTTCCTCCTTGGGGGAAGATCAACCAGCTCCCAAGTGTTGCTCTTCTGGAGTGAGATGAACTCTTCCTTCATGGATGATTGCCATATTGGTTCTCATAATACATATTCATATGTCTGAGGATCTGATTCCACCATCAGATAGAATTTCTCAGCAAACACAGGATCCTTCATGCACAGAGCACTCTCAAATTGAGATCTAGTCCTCCTAGGGTCATTAGGATTTCCAGCTAGCTCTCCTGCTACATGAATGGTCTTGGCTGCCCATTTTGGCCTTGTAGGGCTGTTAGGATATGCAATAAAGTCATCACTATCAGAAATATCAGAATCAGCATGTTCAACTCTCTCTTCACTTACATTCAGAGGTTCTGGTGGTGAAGAGGCTTCTCCAATTTCCACTGCTGCTAGGGGTTCTTCTTGAAACGTAACACACCTTTTGATGAAGGCTTTGTTTGTTCTCAAATTTATCAGCTTGTACCCTTTTGAATCTTTAGAGTACCCAACAAATAGACACTCTTGGCTTTGGGGCTGCAAAGCCTTTCTCTTTTCTGTTGGAATTCTAGCCCAAGCCCTTGAGCGAAAAATCCTGAAATGGGTCACATCTGGCTTGTGCCCACCCCATGCTTCGAAAGGAGTCATACCATCACGCTGTTTATGAGGCACCCTATTCTGGATATAGGCTGCATATTTTATAGCTTCAACCCAGTACTTTGGTGGCAAAGTCTTAGCCTCCATCATGCATGTTTCCATCTCCTTCAGTAATTTGTTCTTCCTCTCAACAACACCATTCTGCTATGGTGTGTAAGGGATAGAATGCTGCATCTGACTACCTGCATCTACACAATATTGAATAAACTCAGACTTGACATACTCACCACCATTTTCAGATCTCAGGACCTTGAGTTTCATCCCAGACTGGTTTTCAACCAAAGCCTTAAAGACTTTGAAGAGCCCAAAAACTTCAGACTTGTGTTTCAGGAAGTAAACCCAGCAATACCTGGAAAAGTCATCTATGAAAGTCAATGCATATTTGGCCTGACTCATGGACATATGAGGGAATGGTACAGCAACATCACTGTGGATCAAATCGAGGGGTGCAGAGGTTCTCTCATGACTAGCTCTCTCAAATTTATGCTCCGGGTGTTTTCCTAGGATGCAACCTTGACAGACTCCTTTGCAAAATTTTATCTTTGGTAACCCTATGACCATCTCTTTTACACTAAGATCAGAAAGATACTTGTAATTTTGGTGGCCAATTATTTCATGCCAAATCTTGCTTGCCTCATTAGCATGAATCAGAAGAGCAGAGGGGTTTGAGTAGGGTAAGAAGTGTGAGAACATGTATACCTTCGAAGTATGATTTGTAACTCCTTTTGCAATGAATTTACCACTTGAGATCTCTGTGATATCAACTTCATCAGGGGAGAATATGACCTTCTTTGGAGACCCTATGTGGGTCATCTGATACACTGGTAAGAGGTTAGAGGCAAGACTTGGAACATACAACACATTGCTGAACTTACCATGATCAAGATCAATCCTCCCTTATCCCAAACTTTCAGTGAGAGAGTCATCTCCCAGTACTATTGGTGGACCTTTCGACATGTCAAGTGAGGTGAATTCATCCTTGGTCGAAACCATATGTCTTGAATCTCTAGAATCAATGATGAAACTAGGTGAGCTTGATGTGCCAGCAACCAATGCATGAACTCTCTCTCTGTCTTCTGAACTTGATCGTCCTTCCCTCTTTTTTGAGCTGTCTGGAAGGGAGATGCCATTCTTCTCCAGGAGTTGGGTCAGTATGTCTATTTGCTTCTTCATGTAGGAGCTCTCAGTATGATTTCCATTACTGCAGTATGCGCACTTGCTCATTTCTCCTTTGTTTTTCTTCTTCAGGTAGTTCTTCTTGGAACCTTGAGGCTTCTCCGGAGACTTGTTCTTGTATCTCTTTTGCTCAGGTGTATTTTTAGCTTTATTTTTGCTTTTTGAATCCACCCTTGAATATCCAACAACCAGAGCTTGGTCTTTGGATGGTTTGATGGTTCCCATCATCACCAGTTTGTCTTGTTCTTGTGTGAGAGATTCCACGAAATATGCAAGGCTAGGCATCTTCCAGGTTCGAGCTATCAATTTTGTGGCATAGAAGGTCGAAATAAACACTAAATAGTTAGGTCCAAGCTTCAAGAGTATGGCCAAGACCAGCTGATCATCCTTCTTTTTGATCGCACATTGTTTTAGTTGCAAAACAAGTGCTTTGAACTTGGAGAAATAGAGTTCCAGGGATTCAAATCTATTTGGACTCAGGGAGATCAGTTCATTTTCGATTTGATGTCCCCTCATCTCATCTGTCTTTCCAAAAATATCAAAAATATTCTCCCATACTTCATTCGGTGATGTTAATCCATCAAGATGGAAAGGGAGGTCTCTGGATATGCTCAGACACAGGAGACCATAGGCCTCATCCCTCCTGTTGTGCCATTTTATCTTCTCTGCAGTTGCATTGGGCTCTGCTTCTATTTCCATAGTCACTCTGTAGAGGCCTTTCACTCTCAACAGTATCTCCATCTCTGCTTTCAATTCAAAGAAGTTAAATGGAGTCAAGATGATCTTCTGAGATTGATCCATAGCTCAGAAATTGTCCCGGCAGTCTGTAGAATGCTCCCAATCAATGATGTCGAACCTGCAAAAAAAATTGGAAGGAGAGAAATTGATCTACAAAGGCTCTGATACCATGTGGAAATTGAACTCAGTGATAGAAAAACTACACTCACAACAATTATCAATTGTACATGCAAAATCACTCACAAAAGAGACTGAATATGGACCTGAACACTAAACTATATTGAATAAGTGTACAATATCCAACCCTGTGAAGTCATAGGATGCCATAATAAATAGTTACATGAAGGATTTGAATGCATGAGGAGGAAATTCGAATCTAGTCAAAAGCAGGCTTACTAAATCTAAGCAAATCCCCCATAGGTGCATAAAGCAGTTTCCAAAACTGTCAAGGAGATCACGAATTGGAAAAATAAATTGGGCAAGGTAAAAGGTAATGGAATGACAAATCATACATTCTTTTCATAGGAGAAAAGAGTGGAGGATGTGGAGGACAAAAAACTAGTTAACCTCACCTAGTCAAACTTTCCCAATTGCCTTAAAGCACTGAAAAAGCAGGCAATAAAGCAGAAAAAGTAGAAGGGTACTTAGGAGGCCAGGAGTAAAGTAGATTTGATTCCATGAGCTTTCCCAAGTGCTCCATGAGTCAAAATTAGCAAGTTTGACCACTATGGATGTGTAGATGACAACTTGCATAAGGTGGAACATGGAAACTAGGCAAATAAGACAAAAATGGATTAATTAATGTCTAAGGTAGCTAACTATTGGTTGATTATTATAACAGTAAGAACATCTTAATAGACAAATTTAAAGAGTTTAGGTACTTACCGCGATATCCTTTGAAGAAGTACCTCTCGGCTTTGTTGAAACTTTTTCTTTAATCAACTGCAAACTCGGTAATGAAGCCTTCCAGCAAACTTGCAAGCCAGAAGTCTACTGCCTGTGAAATGGGATTGTCTATGCTCCTCATGGTATGAATCAGATCTGAGGTCCAGACAATGTTTCTTTTCTTCTTGAATATATTCTTATCAGTCAACTTTGACAACTAGTCGTACAGCTTGTTTGCATAGGTCACAAAAAATATCTCATGCAGATCTGTGAAGATATGTTTTTGTAACCAGTCCTCTATACTGAGCCTAGGACTCTTGTTTTCTATCACAGCAAATTCTCTTTCCTTAGACCCAACCCACTGGTTGAGTTCTTCTTTAGTAGGATTCCAATAGAACATTAGCATTTCAAGTTGTTCAAATCCAGCAATTGAACCATTTGTTGGATTAACTGGGGCAGACACGGGTTTACTTTAATGTACCAACAATACCCCTAGCTCACTGGCCCTTTCAGTGACAGACCATATAACGGCTTGAAGTCTCACCCAAAGTGATATTAGATGGGGTGGCTGAAGACTCAGGTGTCTTCAACCGAGTTCTGTAGCATCCTAGGGTTTTGCGACTCTTCTTAGCCAGCGGGATCTCTCTGCGAGGGCGATCTCTCTTTCTAGCTGGCGCTGGTAGGGAGCAGACTCTTATCGCATCGCAACCTATAGAACGATGCGCAACTTTCTCTTCTACTCAACCCTTCACCTGCGATAACCCACATCGTAGCTCCTCTGATAGTGCGATATCGCCTTTCTATGCTGCGATATCTTCTACAGTAAGACTCAATGTGACCCTCAAGGTCCAAAGTTCTTCTCTCTGGGTACAATAACTCAGCTAGCCTTTGACAGGGTGTCAAACATCCTTACTTGAGCTTCTATAAGTTTAACACACTAACATCAACTACACTCAACTCACGGAACTCATATACCAGAGTCACTTAATGCTGTAACTCTCAACTATCATGAATCAAGCACTGATAAAATCATATACAGGCTACTTGATACATTCAACTTGTGTTCAACCTTCTATGTGCTATAAACTGAAGCATAACATACATACATTCATCAACTGATAAGCAACATTCATGTAATGAATAACATATAGAAACTAAGTAAAGCACAATCACATGAAATAGTCGCACAACACACTGATTTTACGTGGTTCACTCCCAGGAAGGAAGATACGTCCACAGGAACTGGTTTCTATATTGTATCTTGATAGAGTAAACACAGTTCTGCTGCAACCTATTATGCAGCTTGAGATCTTCTGGGAAACTCCAAGCACACAGTCGGGAGCCCTTCTCTCCTAGATCTCTTCTCCTTCTATATTGTCTTCTCCTTACAATATACTCTTCCTCTCTCTCTCTCTCTCAATCCCTGTGGATTGTTACATTAATGCTCAAGGAGCCAGCTACTGGTTACAGTAAGATAACTACAGACTGAATAGTAGAACCAGAGCTCGACTCAAAGAACAACTAACTGACCAACTAGCTAATTGTCTATCTGAATGTTTGGCTAGCTAACCTTTCATAATACAAAATACATGCTTATATAGGCGGCCCAAAGGTCTCACCCTGTTACAACATTGTGGGCCTTTCCCAACAGTAACCCAAAAACCCTAACTATGACAGTCAGCCTATCTATACTTGAACTACCGCTTTTCGTCACACCACATCTTTCTGCAGTCTTCTACGCTTCCCGGCGCTGATCATGGGTATGGGCGCCGCTTCCTCAGTCACTCCCCTTCTGTCCTTTGTCTTCAATACCTCACCCCATTGCTCCTTTTCCTTTATGATGGTAGCTGAACCCTCCTGTCTTCACCACTACCTTAAGTGCAGTGGTTGAGCTCTCTCTTCTCGGCCGCTTGGGTACTGTTTCCTTTGACTTTCTTCTTCCGATATAGCAGCTTTTCCTGTAGCTGTGGGGCCCTGCTCCAACATTAATAATGGTCTGGTTGTTTGGCTCGCCACCTGCCTTATGTGGAAGGATTTTGATAGTGTGATGATCATCTGGAGTAGGGAGAGTGTAGGGGAAAAATAGAGATGCTAGGAAAATAGTTTACGAGAAGAAACCGTGATGGATCTCTGGGTGGCTGTGGGAAGTCTTGCACAAGTGATGCTTCAATTTTGGCTTATGAAAAGGGGAAGGGGGTGGCTAAGAGAGGCAAGGGCAGTGCAACTTGGGCATAGTTCTGAGCCCAAGCGGGTGCATATTTCTTCAAAGACCACATTCCCCTTGGGGCTCGTAGAGCTACCAAGAAAATGGAAAAATATTTATGGAAGGAAGTGAAAATGATGCCAATTGAGGGAGTTAGGTCAGAGGTCAAATATTGGGTGGTATACCTGGGTTCTACAGCGGGAAGGGATTCAGCCCATGACCACCTGATAGTGTTGTATTGGGTCATTATCAACATGGTCACGCATGTGGTGCTCAACCTGGAGGCCAGGAAGGAGGAGATTGCGACTAAGGATAAAGGAGACGAAGAGCCTGTCCAAGCATGGAAGGAGCACCATGCAGAGGGTCAAGAGATGCTCAGAAATCTCAATGACCAGAGTGTGGATTGTCTCCTGATGCATCGAAAGGTGGACCATATTGCAAAGTGACCGGGCATTGTCCTCTACCATCCGTGGATGGAGCAACTTTGGGAGGGTGGCCCCAGTGGGCGGTCCTATGGTCGGAGCTTGGAGAGGTCTGAAGGAGTTCATCAGTACCAAGGGGATGGATCGGGGAAAATCCCGAGCTTCCGCATCATCGACCTTCATCCATGATGTCTGTCTCGGGTTATGTCAATATCCTATAGTTTCTATTTTATGTCTATGTTAGTAGAAATAAGTGTTGCTAGTTAGGTTACTCTCTGAGTTAGGGATATTTGTTTCAAGATCGAACCCTGCTATGGCAGGGATCTCCCTCATTTTGGAAAACAAAGCTACTTATGTGAAGGACTGTATTTGATTGTAAGCGGGGCCTTTTGATGGTTCCCAAGCTGGTGGAGACTTTGTACTTTTGAATTCAACAGTAATATAATCTTTTATTTACAAAAAAAACTGAGGTACTAGTGACATCTCATTGCAACACAATGTATTTTTGGTCCTTTGGCAAGCATCGCATCTTTTTGCATAATATGCAACATCACTATGTAAAGTTGACCACCAAATACCAGCTCGTAGTATCTTCATGGCGGTTGCACGACCTCCATAGTGTCCTCCGACAATTACATCGTGTTCTTCAACCAATATCTTTTCTTGGCCATGGGGTAAGACATATTGACGTAAAATATCATCTGACCCCATATTATAGAGTTGTCCAACAATTATCTTAAAATACGCAACTTGAATAACTAATTGATTCTTTTGACTTGTAGTGGTATCATCCTGGGATTTCCCTGTCGACAAAAACTGAATAATTTTCTCATAGTGGTCATCGAACATCCCAGCCTTAAACAATTGCGCATCAGGAAACCCATCTTTGATGCTGGTTGGTTCTTCACCTGTCTCAATTTGTGACAAATGACCAGGTCTTGCATTTAAGCAACCCAACTTCACGACAATTTTGAAATCAATCTCTTGGAAGAGTAGCAGCCATCGACATATTTTTTCCCCCAACACAAGCTTATTGATCAGGTAATTTAATGCGAAATGATCTGTGAACATCTTAAAATGTCCTCCTAACAGATAATGACAGAATTTTTGAAGTACGTACACCATCGCAAGCTTTCACATTTCATCATGGTGTAATTATGTTCTGTAGATGACAAATTTCAGATTGAAAAATAAATTAAATGTTCAGTATCTCCTTCACCTGGTTGCACCAAAAACACTCCTAATGCGATTGATGATGCATCTACATGCATGTGAAACTAATTCACTAGTCCAGAAAGACAAATATTGGTGTTGTGACCATATTCACTTTTAGAGTGTCGAGACTCCCTTGACACTCGTGAATCCATTCGAATTACACATATTTCTTCAACAACTTTTCCATTTGCGCTGTTATCACTGCATATCCTCTTATAAACTTTTGATAATATCCCATATCTCCTAATCTTGCTCTGAGCTATTTCACATTCGTCGGTGGGGGGAAATTAAGAATAATTGCACTCTTATCTATATCGATGATCATCCCTTCCTTACAGACAATGTGCCCCAATAAAATCCTTAATGGTGCAAAAAATATGCATTTTCGCAAATTCCGTGCGATCTGGTGTTGGCGACACTGCTCCAACATCAGTCGGATTTGTGAGGTGATCCTTTACTAGGCCGTAAACTATCCAATAATCCATTTATAATGCTATAAATTTTTGAATAAAGTCCTTAAACACAACAACTACAATTCTAGAGAATATTGCAGGTGTGCTTTTGAGTCCAAACGACATCACTGTATACTGAAAACATCCCCACTCAATCACAAAAGTCATTTTATGCTGATATTCATTCACAATCTTGATCTAATGATAGCCTAAAAAGGAATCTATGAATGAATAGATCTCATGACCACCTACTCCTTCAAACACTTCGTTAGTAAATGGTGTAGGGAATGGATCATGAAGGTATGCATCATTTAGCTTCCAGAGATCAACGCAGATTCAAACCTCACCTATCTACTTGTCTTGAACAACCATTGTACTGATCCATTCAGATTCCTTGAATGGTTCAATGATTCATGCATCCAACATTCTATTAAGTTCAGCCTTCACTCGCTCCTTGTATCGTGGATTTAATCGATACAGACGCTGCTTCACTAGTTTCACATCTGTCTTGAGTGGGATTTTCATTTCTCCCAATTTCCCGAGAATCCCTTTCATTTCAGAGAATTTGGTCGAAAATAAGTGCCAAAATTATTGCAGCAAATCGGTAATATTCACCATATTATCTTCATCACAATAATCTCCAATATTGGTGAATTTTGGTTCCTCTTCTATCCTAATGTTGACCTTTCGAAACTTTAGCGGTTGATGAACTTTGTTTGTAGGCATTGCAGGTCCTGCGATACTCCGAATTCCTTCAGATTCTGGAATATTTCTATTCCTTGAGTCATCCCCATCATTAGTTCGTCTTGTTACATTGTAACATTCCATCATCGACTGCACCATTGGTACTTCATGCGATTCTTTAGCAAATGTGAGTTGAATTTTCTCCAATACGACATCGCAGATATGATGAAGTATGTTATGAGTGACTGGATCAACATCCACAAGCTGAAAGTGTGAATGAAACATATTGTAAAGTCCTCCCATGTCTTGATCTCCCTCCAAATCTCTACTGATATATACCACCGTTGCAAGATTTCTTCAAATTTGTGTACAAAAGAATGTAACCACTCATCCTTCGATCGTGACACCCACGCGGTCTGACATACAGTCAAATGATCATTGGGATCATTTCTTCCATCATACTTCTTGAATTGATAGTGCCATTAGACGAAATTTTGGGTCTAAAATGGGCCTCCTAAGGAAAATAATAAAATAATAGTTAAAATAATAAAATAATACTTATTAATTTTGGAGGAAGAATGAAAAAAACTACTTTTTGTGTTCATATTTTTGACATATCTCCCTATGTATTTACTCAAATTCTGAGTGGGAGAGCTCGTTGGATGCAAAATTTAATTCTGAATCCAACGAGTACCCACACTGCATACTTTTGACGGACCCCGTTGCCCCAAAAACAAGAAATACCTGAAAAAACATGATGATGATGTCATCATCATGTTTTTTCAAGTATTTCTTGTTTTTGGGGTAGCGGGGTCCGTCAAAAGTATGCAGTGTGGGTACTCGTTGGATGCGGAATCATCATCATGTTTTTTCAAGTATTTCTTGTTGTTTGGGTAGCGGGGTCCGTCAAAAGTATGCAGTGTGGGTACTCGTTGGATGCGGAATTAAATTCCGCATCCAACGAGCTCTCTCACTTGAAATTTGAGTAAAAAGACATGGAGATATGTCTAAAATACGAACAAAAAAAGTATTTTTCTTTTATGATAAATATGTCAATTCAACCATTATGGTTGACTCATTTTATTGAAATTCTATTGGTTCTTGAATTCCAACTCACAAAATTTGTTGTTGGCACGTTTTCTTATAAGGCCCATTTTAGACCCCAAATTTCCTCTAATGTATGTTTCAGCAAAGAGAACTTCCATCAACTTGCGACACAATGACCACCCATCGATCGATTTCTTGTTTGTCACCCACCATCATGATGGAGTAGCCTTCATCGCTTCCTCTAATGCCAATAGTCTCTATGGTTATGCAACTTTGTATTCAAATTTACTGATGAAATCATCTAAGTTGAGTAATCCTTCATATGTTGGTAGCTCAACAATCTCCTTTGCCACCCAACGCAGTGATTGAGTGACTCATCCACACTTCCAGATGGATACTTCATGTAGTTGATTCTCCCAATTTTCCAGTGCATCTTCAGAATCCAATGATGCAAAGCTTGAAATTCACTATCCTAGCTCTCTGTCTACAGTGGGATGGACATAATTCTCTAAACTTTTGTATGCATGGTCCCATCCTCCTACAAATTCTTCCTTGACTGGTTCAACATATCTTCTTCCTTCACTTGGATCCAATGTATGAATTTTTTGTCACGGTTATCAAAATTGATCACTAAATTTTTGAAGTTAATCACTACTAGGTTGTCATTAGCCTGCCCAATCCCCAGTAGTGCAGGATATGATCTTCCTTTATCGACAATTTTGATTACATAAAAATCCACATATCTCTTCATTCCTTCGACTTCCACCATTAATCATGGTACTTTCCCAATTGGAGACACCCTGGCCTGATTGGCCAGTCACACTTGCACAGGTGACCACACCAACCATGGTTTCCACATCTTATCCCATGTCTGCTTCATCAAAATGATGACATCTGAGCCCAGATCTAGAATAACCAAGTCCACATCATAATCACCAATTTCGGCATTCATCTTTATCTCCTTTCCAGTTTTCTTCTTATGCAAGGAGTTAACAGTAGAGTCCTGTCATCCTTTCTCTAGTCAATACATCAGATTTTATTCCTTGGCTAGTGCATCAGGATATTTTTCTAGTGAAAGGAAACTCTCAAGAAACATCACAATGTTCCATGCTTTCGTGATGGTTCTTCTATGAGTGTTGAATAAAAAACATGTGTCATTTCATAGATATAAAAGTTACTCATATCTTGTTTCATGGTGTCTCTTACGTTAAATAATGTATCCATCTTAGCGTCCACATCGAATTGCACCATTTTTCGAGCTGCCAATCAAACCTGTGGGATTGGTCCATCATCCCCTATTGTCGCACCTCTATGAGTATTGACTCCAACATCCGCAAGTTGAGTTTTGGTTTCTACTGAAATATTCCTGATCGTTGGACCCTGCTTCTAATTTTGTGGTAGATTCATAGGATTGTTCGGATTCTGGTTCACATTCTGATTATTGTTCTTTGGTGGCAGAACATTCTTTGCTTGCAATTTTGTGATCAGTTGTCGACAATATTCAATAATCTGATTTGCGATGGTACAGTAGGTACATTGTGACTGAAGGTTTGGGAAATATCACTGATAATTCCCCAGTACTCTGCAATTGTAGCACTATATAGGTGCTCGATGTCATCCTCCTCCTCAACCAAAACCTTTGTTTCTCCCTAGTCAGAATCCTCCATAGAATCCTAGTTCATAATGATATTGTGGTTGATTAAAATACTGTTGTTGTAGTGGATTCAACTATGGTTGAACATACCATGGTTGAGTATACTGTAGCTGAGTATAATTTTGTTTTTGTGGAGCATACTGCATCTAGTTATACTATGGCTACTATGGAGAAAAATACGGTTTCGGTTTCTTAAATTGTGGTGGTTGCTGGGTTGGTGGTCTCTCTATCTATTGGTGTTCATGTCCCTTCATATAGTACGTATCCATTGTCCTTTCTTGGACTAGGTCATATGCTCGACAATCCTTCTCTTCATGGACAACAAAATGAAAAGAATTATAGAACAATTTGTCAGGTTTAGATACCATCTTCTGGAGATACACACATTCCTCATGTAGATGTCCATGAGTTTGACAGATTCGACACCATGGTAAGCCACATTAAATTAGCGGATTTGGAGCTCCCGACAATAAGTAATTGTGGAAGTTTGGGCATTGATATTTATGATGTCCTTCTGTGTGACATCGAGTACACCTGAATTCTTCATGAATTTATTTTCCTTTCTTGATATCTTGTAGTTGAGTCACCAGGTTCACTAGTTGTGATTGAATCTAATTCATTCCAACTCTAGTTTTTCCAAATGGTGAAGCTTCCATATTCATTGTCATCTCCATATCCTTAATCTGTGTCACAATATTCTACTACATCAATGGCATGCAAATATGTGGTACTAATGCTACGATGAACCATTCTTTTTGTTGTAAATCGCTCATTCTGAAACTAAATTTTTCCATCAGCGTCTTGAATGGATGGTAGAAATCCCATACCATTTTGTTTAGATATTGCTTTATTTCTTTCAATTCCGCGATATACTGCGACTCGTATTTTGGTTTCCTAAACTCCTTGATCAATCTGGTTCTAATATCTGCTAGAGTCTTTTGTTGGTTCCTTGTTGGAACTGATACAAACTTCATGTACCAATCTAATGTGTGACCTAAAAAAATTGTCACCAACTGACCCTTCTTAATTTCTTCGTCTTGGACTTTATTCATAGTCGATACTACTTCGTAGAGAAAGCAATATTGTTTGGGATTCTCGGTCCCATTCCCATGGAATGAAGGCAATTTCACATCATTTCTCACCATCTTGGGCCTTCTTCCCATGTTCCCTAATCCACTACTATTATTGTAGTGATGACAAACTGGGAAGTCTTGTGATGATCTAGTGTTCCTTCCTAGATGTGTGTAGTGCACAAAGGTGTAGGAATGTTGTTTCTTTTGGTTGGTCCTTCCTCAGACTCAGGTGTATCTTGGTCATCTCCTTCATTGTTGTAGGTTCACTTAGTCCCTTGTGATATTCTCTTGTATTTTCTTGTCCCGGTCGCAGAAAGACTCTCCTCTGTCCTCTTCCTCTTCTCTTGCTGGAGCCTCACCCCACTTCAAGAAACACCATACTTTTCCTTGACTTCCCTCACAGTTTCATTGTAACTCCCATCCATATATACCATATAATTCCATCCAACCTTCATCTCCGCAGTACCCGTAACCTATGCACACCAGATCTTTACTCATCGGAGTTCATCTTCAATATACACTTTTCAGAGATAAGAATCTTAATCCATAATTGCAAAGATAATAGAAACCTATCTCTTGGTCCTTTCAAGAACTCCATTTCCATGTCGCTATAGGATTTGACTATGTCAACTACAAATTTAGTTGTGTATTCTTCCAAATTTTTTCGAGCCACACGTCGATAGCCCTCAACACCTTGTTATCTACCTCCTTTAGTTGCTGGATCATCTCAGGGGTCAAGCAAGTAGGTTCGCCTCCTTGAAAGTTCGTTTTCCAATAGGTCACCTGTGCCAACCAGTTGTACAAGATAATCAAAAACTCAGAGATGAAATACTTGTGTATATTAGAATAGATATGTCTTCCCAGCCACTCTTTTGTCGTTAGTCTAGAACTCAAATGTTCTCCTGATGCAAATTATTGATCCTTTTGATCAAACCAATCCCGAATATCTGGTTTCGTCGGATGCCACAACATATCCTCCTCTTCATCACACTAAGGTCCTGAAAACATAACCATTTTTTGACACAGATATGTTAACAGGGGTTCACATGTCATCGACACCTCTTTCCACCATGATCAGCTCCATGAGCACCGACCCAAACATGTTTTACCTTGTCCAGCAACACCTGCGAAGTTGATGAAGTCTCACCCGAGATGTTAGAGGGAGAGCTGGAAGAACCAAGTTTCTGCAAAAAGGAGGAGGATTTACACACTTACTTCCTCACTACTTTCTTACAGTCACACTTTTAATCAGAGATTCAGGTGAGGGTTTTAACATCACTTATTTAAATGCATCAGAAACCATTCACATCATATTTAGTCATCACATTGTCTTCATAAAGAGATAAAAAAACATGAAATCATTCAGTATGCAGAGACATCACATAATTCAAGAATATAAACCATATTGCAATAGTTAATCATTCACATTGCATCATTAAAACCATACAAATAGCATAAAATCACAGATCCAAACACAGAGGTTTCCAACATCATTGTGTTGCTGCTGCAACCACTACCCCAAATATTTTATGATTTTAGGGGCCCCTCCTTATATTTTTAGGTTTTGATCTTGCTCAGACTACTTATTCTCCTTAAAAGTTGCTTTCCATGACTTGGTTTGTTATTCTAGACAAATCCTGAAAAGTTGTTTTGCAAAAAGTTAAAACCCACTTTTTTCCCAATGTGTCGGAAGAATTTTTTGATTTTATTCGATACAGCAGAGGGTTTCAATCTTTGTCTCCAAGCTAATTTTTCTTTGTCTTTTTGGCCAGGGTTTCAAGCTTTGTCATAAGTCCTTTTCGTTTCTCAGCCGATGGTTGAGGCTGGACTCAATTTTTGGAGCGGACATGTTCGAATGGATTCATATTTTGAAGCTAACGGTTCTTTTCAGTGAATTCAGCTGATGGTTGTGGCTAAAATATCCATTCATAACTGACAAGGTTCGGCTCAGACTTAGCTTCAATTTCGATCGAAGGTTTTTCATGAGTTCACCGATGAAATTTTTAGGGCATTCCCAACAAAGTTTTTTTGACCATGGTCGTAAAACCAAATGATTTATCCAATAAGCGTGACGAAATTCATTGATTTTAATTGATTTGTTATTACTAGAAACTTGGGATAAATTGTTCTGACACTTTTTTTGAAGACGGTCTTTGATGAATTAAGTCGATATTTGTGGCAGAGTTGGGTTTTTGAAGCTGACACTATCGAAGAGGGTTTTTCTTTCCCTCGTGAATTTGGTAATGTGTTGATGAGATTCAGTATTAGGCACCAAATGACATTTTTCCCCCCAGTGCGATCAAAATTCCCCAACGACCGCATTAATTACACCTATTGTGTTTTTCACAATATAAGCCTTAGGGGTTTGTTACAGACTATCACTGCTATCCATTTTGAGTGCGCCCATTTGAAGAGGGCCACCTAGAATTTACTAGCTGCGTTGAGCCAAGCATTTTACTAGCATTCACGCCATCAGTCACCATGTAGGTTTTTGAATATTATCATGTTGTCTTTTATGTTAAGAATGTTTTGGCGAAACTATGTTTTTGGATTTAGGGTTATATGTTTTGTTTTCACCGTATCTATCTACAGTCAATATTTAAAAGGTTTTACCCCATCTCCATTGGATTTTCATTTTGAATTATTAATCTGTATTTCCTAAGAACCCTGTAGTCACACTGAGCCTACTAGCATACGCTCACTAGTTTTTGTTTGATTCTCCCCTGCATCGTAGCGCCTGTTTCAGGTTTTAAGCCACAGAGATGGATCTATCAATATTTATGGATTGTAGTGATGAAGCAGCGGCTGAATGAGTGTTTCATCAGATTCATCTAGTCTTATTTACCTTTTTATATAGGGATAGGATACAACTGATGGTCCAACACGATAGACACTGTCACATCTCAGAAGGTGTATTAGGGTTTATTTTCAAGCCGTGTAGTTTTTCCTTGTTCCTGGCGTTAAGATTTTTCATGGACTTTGAGTTTTAGGTTAACCTAGGGGTTCAGGATACGAAGCCATTCGTACTTATCCCTTTGACTTTTTTTCTTGCATACATTAGAAAGGTTAGCAAAAGGGGATTTCTGCATAGGTTTTAGAACTGGTTTTGATGATTCTTCTGCGTCTTAGACTTTTGATTAGAGCCTTCATTTGCACGAGTTTTTCTCATTCCGATTTGACCTTGCCGCAAGATTTAATGTCTGGATGATATACAAAGTTTCTATACATCACATGATCGCTTTTAGATGGCTAAATATGACTTGGTAAATATACATTTAATGTTCTCCATGAATGCAATCTTATTTTTGAAAGGAAATATGATTTATCAGCTAAAGTTTTCTTGTATATCTTGAAAATCTTACAATAACTTCTCGTTTTCCTTTTTAGATGAATGCATGTTTTTTAATCGTAGGGACACTAAGTTATTTCTTGATGTGATTGTTTCATAGCATCAGTCCTCACACAACACGATGCCAAATAAAGGAAAGAAGAAAGACAAGGTTACTGAGGAGGACTCGGACTTGGAAGTCATGCCAAGGATAGAGATAATTTATGAAGATACCAAAGCAGTCATCGGAGCTGAACCATAGTTCAAATGGGGACATATATATCCCATGATCACAAAACAAAAGGTCCTAGATGCAGGCTTAGAAGACATACTCCTGTATGAAAACATATTGATTCCGGAGTCACGAAGGTATCCATGCAACCTGAAATTTTCCCTTATGTTGAGGTGATCGGCTAGATTTTACATAAATAAGACACAAGTACTATGATCATGTATAACATCGAAGGAAAAGGTTTTTCCTCCTTCACCCCTGCGTACATAGCCAAATCTTGCAATATACCAGCCTCATAAATTAGCATGATGGATGATTGGATAAATGGTTTGAGATTAGAATGTATTGAATGTGAAAAGATGACGATGATAGTGGGAAATCCATTTCGACATAAAGTCTCTGGCGAATAAAAAACTGCCAAATTACGTGCTCCTTACAGACTTGTAGCCATGACGCTCAATACAATTTTTGGTAGGGCCAATGGGAAGTTCTATAAGATAGGATGGATCCCACTAATGTATCATGTGACCATGCAAGGAAATATATTGAACTGGGAATACATTGTATCCAACAGCTTGTCTTCTTGGATAGGTTTTGCACTAAGAGGATTTCTCTAAAGAAAATCAGGATTCTACATGGGGTCATATTTAATTGATTGTATCTTATGCCTATACCCATTCTTGAAACTGAAATGTATATGGAACGAAGCCAAGACACCCATTTACAGTGCATATCATATCTTATGGGATCATAAGTATCATAACTTTTACAAGCTTATCTGTGAGGAACTTATGATGCCACTTTACCAGTTGATCTTTCTTGAAGACTGCAAGTGTATGTCTAAGGGTGCACTAGAAGTTATAAGTGAATATGGAGATTAGTTTTTCTCTGAAGCAGGAACCTATCTGAGGATGTATGGAGGGACTAGATCCCCATCACTACTTCCTAAGTATGCTACTGATTTCATCATTCATAAGGAAGCAGTAAGACAAATTTTTCTAGATGGATTCGGAAATTTTCTATTTGACATGAAGAAGGTGGTCTACCCACCAATGCCTTTATATGTTGGAAAATACAAGTTTTCAAAAGTAAAAAAGCACGCCATGTTTTGTGAAGGACCTAGAAAATTTCCACTTCGGTGAGAAAAGTTTTCATAGGAATGAGAAGAGTTTGCACTTGTAAAGATAAATTTTGAATACTCTGAACACTGGGATAAGGACAAAGATATTTTCAAAAATGCATGCAATATGATTGCTTTAAATAAGTGGTCAAGACAGAAAACCACAACAGTAGGAGGAAAGGGAAGCAACAACACTATAGAACAAGACAAACAGAAAGAAGAAGCTGCCCAGAAGAAGGAAGAAGAGGCCTGAAGGTTAGTTGAAGAAGCATATACATTATTAGCTAAAGAGGCCCAAAGACAAAAGGAATAAGAAGAAAGGATGAAAAAGGAATCAACTGATAGAGCAAGAGAGGAGGTAGAGAAGGTAGCTAAGGAATTGAAGAGGAAAGAGAAACAAGACCAAGATAGGGAGAATTTAGAACATAATACTGCCAAGGACAATCCATAAGATCCTCCTTCAACCTTAGGATACAAAATAACAGGAGGTCACCTCCCTTTTGTAGAGTTAGGGTTAGTACCCTTCACTCCATCCAAGAAACATGAAGTTTCATGCTTGGATAAGGTAGTTTTTGATACTAAGCAAAAAATGATTGTTCGGAGGTCCGAAAAGAAGTTAAAGGTAGGTACCCATCCTGAGGTAACTACAGTTACCGAAATAGATGTCATGAAAGGCACCGATGAAGATCCATAACTAATGGCCTCAATTAGCGTCGCAACTGCCTAAGAAAATGCCTATAATGTTGACAAGTTGAAAGAAACTATAGATCAATAAAAAGAGAAGATGGTAAAAATGAAGGATACTCTGATGAAAGAAAGAGGAGAAGGACGCAAAATGAAGAGAAAACATGAGACCACTCTTTCAGAGTTTGAAAGTCTTGAAGAGGCCTACTAGGGTTTAGAATCAGAAAAGAAGGCCTTGGCACATTAAAATACCATCACTAATGGAGAAAAGAAAGACCTTGATAGTAAAATTTCAAATCTAGAGGAACAAAATGATGCAACTGATAAACAAGCAGAAGGTTTAACTGCCCGAGTAGCATAGTTGGAGGCACGAAACAACTCATTGGAAATTCAGCTCATGGAAGCCAATGAACAACAGGTCAATATTACCCCTCTCCAAGAGAACTCCCTCCTGATTAGGAGGAAAACATATTAGTTTCAACTAAAGCTTGCGGAAGAGGTTTATAACATTAAACAGAAAGAAACCATATTGCAAGATATTTCAACAATATCAACTGATTTCAGGACAAGGAAACTAGAACTTGCAGAAATTATTCAGGGTCAACTAACTTGGACATAAACTAATGCATCATTTCTAGAGCATTTCCCACAAAATACTACTAAGAACTTGAAGATAGAGTTTAAACTCATGGATTTCAGCCACAAGGCTGCTACAATATTGACTGTTGGGGTCAGGAAAAATTCGGAGAGGTGTATGGATTTTTATAAGAAGATGCTTACAACACATAATAGATGTCAAACCTTTGCAACAAAAAGAATCCAGGTGCTTCCAGAATGATAGGGATATTTGAAATACCTCCAAGGAAGATTGCATGAGGATGAGCTTAGAATACAACAAGTTAAAGGAATCACTAAGAAAGTGGTAAAGAGTTTGGTTGCACAAGTTGTGGTTAGTAATTGCCTTCTGAAAGACCAGCTTAGGGTAATTCCACCCAAAGCAACAGAAATTAAGTCACAACTAGCCATACATAAAGTGACAGTGAGATTGCTGGAGCCTACGGATTTCAAGACCATCGCTACACAAGTTGTTGCATGGAAATAATTCATTGGGGATTCAACTGGTCCCTCCTAAGTTTTGTCTTGTTTACATGTGGAACTTTTTGTAGATTATCTTATTTTATTTCTATTTTCCTACTGCGAGTCACTAGAAGACGGATTTTGTAAGTCGAAGAGTCAAGGAAGCCTAAAAGGATGGGGTAACTAAAAATTCATTTGTAAAATGTATAAATAGGGGTAGAATAGAGATTATAAAGGACTTTTTCTAGCTTATAGATGCTGAATTTATTTGTATGAGAACTACTTCTTTTATGAATAAAGAGAACCAAATTTTGTTGGAGGAAGGACTGTACAAGTTTCCAAATGGATTGTGTGGATTGCTAAATGATGAACTATTTCTATTTTAGCCTACTATACAGCTGTGAGATTGTTCTAACTTGTTGAACTAATTATGCAATTTATGGATGATTTTACCTTTTGTTAGAAATCTTGTACGTGTGAATGATTAATGAATGTGTTAATAAAACAAAGCTATCTTTGTTTGTCTTTTCTACTGTAATTATGTATGTGGAATTTAATCAGCCACCTGTAGGATTCCATCAACACCATTACAACACATTACTCAATTAATTATAATTTTTTCTCCCCTGGGGGATAGGTTAGATTAGAATAGATTAGAATATGGTATATTTTCTTAACAATGATTGATGAGTAAGAGTGATAAGATGACATGTAAGAACCTACGCATCATGGGTTGAGTCTCTTACTCACCAGTCACTTGCATTTAGTATAGGCACTTGCATTTCATTCTAAAACTGAAAATTACATAAACGGTGGACCAGGCCACAACCAGTAAACCAAAATTAAAAAATTCTTTTAATTCTATGGTAGTCGGGAGGCTAACCGACCGAATTCCCCAATGTCAAACAGTCAACAATCTAATTAAGAATGATTATTGGGGAGAATCCCTACTGTCGGTATCTGGGATTTGTCCAGGAATCAACATTTCTTTTTCTAGAAGGAGGGTCACTAGTGAATGGCTGGTAGAGGAAATTCATTTACTAGAAGCTATTCCACTAGTGATAGCTCTGAAACAAAACTTCCGAAATATTTCATTTTAGATGAAAGAGTAGGTTATAATGAATATGGTCCATAACTCCTCTACTGTGATCCATTTGAAGTAGTTATCCACTTGAGAAGATATACAAGGTCTTATGTAAAGAATCTTGGTGGATTGAAAGCAATCCCTGAATTACTGAGAAGGCATGCTTCCAAGAAAGTACATACTTATTCTGAATAGTCGATTTTGGTGGGAAATTTGGAAGAGTTGGTCATTTTTTCCATACAAGATATTGTTCAGCTGCTTGATCAGTTGGGGCTAGATTCCCCTATTTTTCAGTCTTTAAACTAGTCACTTGTTCAGTCTCCACCATAGACTCCTCATAGACTCATGGCTGGAAATGTACCCCCAAATGCTATTCAAGCCAACCCACCACCAGCTTGGAGATCCAAAACACCACTCAATTTGGCTCCGCCTTTGCATGCTTTTCCTTAGAATCTTGAAAATGCATTACCTAAGTTCAATCCCAGAAAGGTATTTCAGAATATGACCACTTTCAAAGCTTCTACTTGTCTCTTGAACTTCTAAATGTTCAGCATGAAGATGTGGTATGCATACTTTTTCCACATATGTTTGAAGCCAACAAATCTGCTTGGTATTTTTGTTTACAAGCAAACTCAATAACATATTGGAATACATTTTGTAGGGTGTTTAAGGGAAATTTTGGTAGTCAACGAACCACAACCACTCTCATGAAATAATTGTTATCTCTGACGATGGAAAAGAAAGAAAAGGTGCAAGAATTTAACCAAAGGTTTTCTTCTCATCTGAATAATTTCAGTGCTACAATAAAGCATGCTAAAGAAAATTTAATAGAATATTACACTTCAGCACTTTTAGAAAGAAGAGAAAAATATGGAATGGCTGGAAACCCCTTTGCAAACACTGTTAGGGTTAACTCCAGCAACTTGCAAACAACTATTAGAAACAAAATACCTGCAAAAACATGTTATAGACAAACCTGTAAACAAAAATGGGTTAGAAAAAAATACAAAACACTAAAGCAAATGCAAGAAACAACATTGGTATACCTTCTCTTTGATGGAATTAGGCCACCATGCCCTGGCTTGAAGAAGCACCTCTCTCTTGGATGGGGGAGCTATGGCTCAATTGAAATGGAGGAGAGGGAGTGTGGGTGGCTTGAGAGACAAAGGGTCTCAATGCATCGATGAGAAGCATAACAGTATGCAAGGGAGAAGTGTTTTCAGAGTGACCCCCCACCCTCCTTTTATAGCTTTTTTGGGGTTTTAGGTTTTTAAGCCCTTGGTCCGGGCTTGGCCCCTTTTTTGGGATTTTAGCCCCTTTCACCCTAGCTTTAGCTCCTTTTATGGTTTCAGTCTCCTTTGAGGGGTTTTAGCCCCTTTTTGGAGGATTTAACCCCTAGGAGAGTTATTTAGGCTCCTTTTTGGGGTTTTTAAGCCCTATTCTTCATCCTTAAGCCTTTTTGAGGGTGTGGGGGTCTAATGGAGGGTTGTGAATGGGTGTCCTTAGGTGGTGTAGGCCATGTAGAGATGAGTGAGAAATATTTTGGGTTAACATATTTTTCCCCCTGATGTGTGAGGGAAGGAGCTCATCGTATGGCCGATGAACATCATAGGATTTACTGCATAGAGGTAGTGCTTCCGGGGCTGGGGCATGTTGGATTTTGGTTTTTGTATTAATATGGTTCCCATCAATGGGTGAGATACAAATAATGTGTGACATGTATATGGATGAGGCGGGAATCCCCATGCCCGTGACAATGTCAAAAGAGTAATTTGATCTATGCTCTAAAATACAAGAGCCAATCATATACAACTGGTGATACAATGATGGTTGCCTCAATGTGAGGATGAATACAATGCTGATCTGGTACATTGGACCCATGACATTCTTATGGAATGCTATATCTTCATGACTGACTGTGTGCTAGATATGGAACGGTACATAGCTCTATGGACTCGCTGATTGAGAGTTAAAGTCTCTATGGTACAAGAATGCTGCATCAATCATAAATCTATATAGAAGCACTGCTGGGGTTTCTGAACACTATCTCCAATGCAACCCGAAAATCACAAGGGACATGACCTGTTTAGGTCCCTCGAATAGACTCATCAATGTGCTAGAGTCAGGTGACATCTGAGGTCTTCGACTAAGTACTGTGTGGAACAAACCCTATACGAATCTCAATGGTGCGATGATGTAGTTGGAGTTGAGCATGTGAGAAACAACTAGCCCAAGAGGCACTAAGGAATCCTCTCAAGTGTTGCAAGGAACTCATCAATGAGGTTAATGAAACTAGGATATAGGTACCTTTGGGTCTATCCTTTGGAATATGTGTGTTGACGTCGATAGAGGGAGACCTGCCCCTAGTCAAGGAAATGGTGTTTCCTTGACAAAAAGCATGAGGGAAATAGCCAAAAGGTGTGAGAAAATCTGTGGACTGACCCACTGAATGGTGGGGGGGGGGGGGGNGAAACTGACTCATGGGAATGGGATCATGGCTGTAATACCGGGAATGTTACTGTAGATGGGAAATACTTGGAGGATGTGGAAACTTTTGATATTGATGGGATCCAAGGGAGACACATTACAGAGTACTCTAAACAAAGGTGACCCAAAGGGGGAATGCTGCAAACTATTTTCTGTGGGGTGGTGTCTAGGGACACCGTTATGGTATGATCTCATGGATTTTTGGCGAGCCCAAGAAAGTGAATGCTCGATGGTGATTTCAATTTTAGAGAGTCTGAAAGCACGGAGAAGAATCCAATGGGGGATCTTTTTCGTTGGTAGTCTCCTATGCCCGAAAAAGGATAACATTTTACATAGGAGATCTCGCCCATCCTTTGGGGGATGAGAGAATCCTTTACCATTGGTAGTCCAATCAGGCTAGAAAAGGTTAAACCTATACTGACTGGATGGTCATTCAGATAATTTTATGAGCATGAAAAAAACCAAGTTTGCTTGGCAATCATTTCTTGATGAGAAGGCTGGAAAAGAGCTTAATGACAACCCATGGTGATATTTTTCGTAAAGTGCAACCCCTCTTCCTGAGAAAGCATAAAAGTATGTAGAGGGGAACGGTCTTGGCTTGAGTGTGCCAAGGAGGTCCTTTTCAATTGATGGTCTACATATTCCACAAAAGGAGGCAAATGAGATGATGTATATGCCCTTTCCTATGCTTTAGCAAGTGGGAAACGAAAGTCTAGTATGGTCAACCGATTGTGGTGGCATAGGAAGTGCCCCATGTCAAGAAGGTAGACAGTGATCCAAAGGTCATCCGCGCAGTATGGACGGAGCAGAAGGCTCTCAAACATACCAATACATGCGTGGGATAGATCGCAATAGAGGCTCGCGAGTCAGTGTGGCAAAGGCATGCAAACTGAGGTGGCTCTTGGATAGGAGTCAGGAGAGCGTGTGTGTGTATTGCGATGGACATACTTGAATACATGTGATATGAATGCAAGTATGGGGGAACTTATATGCCAAATACATGCAAGAAAAATAAATCATTTTGTGGACAATGGTCCAGAGACCCGCGTAAGGTGTGATGGATAAAGAAGACAACTATGTGTTAAAATATGAAATGAGAAGAAAAAATGGTAACCCTTAACGGGTGGTGGCTCGAGAACCCGCATGAGTGGCGGTAGGAAAGAGTGATGCAAGTACATGTTCGCGAACACTTGAATCTCCATGCTATGGCTCGTAGATCGAGGTGACTTTTGGGAAGCGGTCCTGAAATTTGTTTGTTGAACATGAGACGATGGTCTCATAAGGAGATAGAAATTTGGGCCCAGAGGTGTGAGAGGTGTCTCGATAGGTTCCAGGTGACTTTGGATTAGTAGCTAATGGTGTTGTCGTGACTTGTGGAAAAAAAGTTGAAAAACAAACAGGGAGAAAACTACGCTACAAGGGACTCATAGTGGTTATTTCAGGCATAGACTCTCTTAAGGTGGAGCCCATTGCGCGGCTTCTTCAAGAGTCGAGCGTCTGAGTCAGTGAAGAGGTATGCCCCCTTGTCGAGATGAAGGTCATTGGAAAGGTAGGGTGATAGAATCTGGTCTTTTATGGGGAGAACCGATTCCACACTATGGTTTAAAGGGAATGGGGTAAAACTGAAGGCGATCTTACATATATCTCCGTCATCACATAAGTGGTGCCATGATAGATTAGGTGGATCTTACACAGCCAATGAAATGGAAGGGTAATTGGTGATACAGATCATGTAAATGGTATTGGTTGTGATTTTTGTGGCATTGCCCCCAGTATTTGTTGGAGGAAGAGGAGCAGGCCTGGAGACAAGAGGAGTCTTTGATGGACCTAGAGGTAGGTGCAACATCATCTCAATTGGATGGACATGAGTCAACACATCTTGGGGCCTCAGGTGTAGGGTAGGTGGTTCAAGGTACCACACATGATCTCCTAGTGTGAAATCTTGTATATTGATGGTTGCCAAGGAAAACTTACTCATGATACCGGATGGTAGGAAAAGGAAAAGGAAAATGTTGATTGGGAATGAACCCCACTATTTTCGTAGTAATTGAGGTTGAGGTTGCGACTAAGGTTGCGGCTGCGGATGGAACTGCGGTTGCAGAAACAATAGAATAGACAGGTCTAATGGATTGCTGGTGGTGGTGGAGACAAGAGGGTATGTAGATCTGGACATCATGTAAATGGACATGGTGTCTGAAGAAGGAGGTGGGGGATGGACTTCTTCGATCAGAGTGATCTCAGATTCAAGGGAATGCTGCCAAAGGTTGGATAGAGCCATTCAAAACTCAAGCAAGTCTTGAAAATGGTGAGAATAATGTCCATACAAACCGCAGAGGGACAAATCATGGTTTGTTCTCAGTGACTTGTTTCTGACTATTGGCGTGTTTGGGAGTTCAACCACGGGGAGGTTTTCGGTTGTGTCCATGGTATCCAAATGTGCATGTATCATTGGAATTTTAGGGCAATTCTGAGTTGGATTGCCTTGTTGTTCGTAGATGGCACAAGGAAGGATCTGCCAAGTTTCTGCGATTGCTTTGGCATTCTTTCCCCTAGCCCTTTTCGGGTAGGGAGGTGCAGGTGCGGGTGCGGTGGTTGGTTTTTGCAGACCAGGTGGCAAATGGGACTCAACCACAATGGGATACATAGGTGTTAAGACTACCTGGGGTATCGATGGTTGAGCTGGTGGATCAAGATACCACACTAGAATTCCCAATGTATAGTTGGGTAGGTTGAGGGTGGCCATTACTGGCTTGCTCATGACACCAGGCGAAGGAAAGAGGAAGGGAATTGTATGGACCGGTGAGGAGCCTAGATAAATCCTTGCTGGTTGTATGTGGGGGTGTGGTTGTAGTTGTGGCTGCGTGTAATGCTACTACTGTGGGTGATGTTGCGGCTACTGTTGGTGTTGCGGTTGCGGATGATGTTGTGGTTGCGGTTGGGGCTGCGGCTGCGGTTGTTGTTTGGGTGTAAGGATGCTAGATGAGACAATGCTCAAGTTTGTAGTCTCATTTTGTGTCAGTGGTGGTGACACTGAGGGGAAAGGAGCCGTCATGGTGGGATCGAAAAACAACCTAGGGCCCACATTCAATAATGGGTAGGCTGGTGTGTTATCAACCATAGTGTTGATTGTAGGGATGACATTAGTGTGTGCAATCGTCCTTTGTGGCTCAATAGTTGTGATGGTAGGGATAATGTTGGTGAGTGTTGTTAACCTTTGCAGATCATGATAAGTGAGTTGATCAACCATCACAATCTTCCCTTCGTGAGGAACATCAAGAGACGAAATACAGTTGATGCGAAAGCTCTCATGGCGTACATATAACTTCTTCTGAGGAGGAGGTTATACTCCAGTTGAGCATTGACGACCTTTATGTCGATCAGCACTGTCTTCCTGGCTAATGTGATGGGGAAATGGGGGAGGATTCCTTTGACTTTAGTGGGATGGCCATCATAAGCCCGCAGAGCTGTGGAGGATGGTTGTAGAATTGGTGATCCCAGTTTCTTCCAAACTAGGGTAGACATAATGCATGTAGATGCCCCCTCATCTACTATGCACTAGTGCACAACCAAGTTCCAGATAGATACCAGGATTTGGAAGGCAATGGTCGATGGCATGCGTGGTTCTCCATTCTCCATGTTGAACATGATCAACTTGGAGTTGGAGGGGTATATGGCCCTAAGGGCAGCTAATAATGCTTTTCATTGCGTTGGGCATGTTTTGAGTACCTCCAGAGTGGACATGGCCGTTGTTGTTTGGGACAAATCATACATAATGTTATAGCTGACAACAGCTCTAGCTGTGGCATTGTTGGCCACTCGGTGTATGGGGGGGCGGGGGAAATGGGGTAACCGAAGAGGTGAGTTGACCGATTTGGACGTAGATGCCATTGATGTGCCAGTGGGTTCGATGGTGTTACCATACTGATTCTGTCTAGTTTGTAAGTTGACCTCTTTAGTTGTCATGGATAGCAGGTGGTGAACACCTGTTTCTGCTGTGGGAGGTGCCCTCGGAGCGTTGGTATTGGGTTGGTGGGGGGTGCGGTTGCCACCAACCCTTGGACAGGTAGTGGGTTCTGGAGCACCATAGGAGGAGGTCCTTGTGGTGCCAGGTTGGGTTGGGCTTGGTTTGTAGCATTGGCGGCCTATTGGGCCTCATTCTGAATGGCCTGCTTAGCTCGACCCATGAGGGGACACTCGAATGTGTAGTGCCCATAGACCTCATAGAGTGTGCATGGTTGGTTTGTACGCAACGGGGTGTCACGTCTTGATGCATTTTATCATGGGGGGTTTTGGGCGAGACGGTTTGCTGCGACATTGTTGGGAGGGTTTGGTTGTTGACCACGTCCATGTAGTTGTTTATTGGCTTGGTTTCAGGGCCGATTATTTCTAGCTTGCCCTTATTTATTGTTGGGGCCAGGCTGGTTGGGACGGTTTTGCTGTGCAAATACCTATCCCAACGGAGCGAGTTGAGTAGGGGCGGGGGATTGAAATTCTTGCACTAGTGGTGCGTAATAAATTTGGGTGGAATGCGGTGCCACAAATGTGGGATTTTTCTCCCCGTACTGCTGTGGTGGCATATTTTGTGCATAGGAATTTGTTGCTTCGGACTGGGACATCATTCTAGCATAGTCCGGAGTTTGGTTTTGGTAAGCAACACTAATAGTGTTGCTTGGTTGTGGTGTAATGACAGGTGGTGTCAGATGGTGCTGTGGCTCTTGGGAGACCAAGCCTATGATGTCACCTGCAGCATACGATGCCCCCAGTGCATCCTGGTAGGAGGTGTTTGGATGGGGGGCATCTAGAATGATGGTGTGCAAATATCTAGATTGGGTGTAGATAAGTTCAAACTATTGGTCTTTCAGTATGGCCTCCTCTTCGGATTGGGGACATTTGGATGCGACGTCCTTTTCTATGGGTGGGAGAAAGGTCTTGAGGAACCAATCCAAGAAGATCCTATCGTCAAGTTGGATTTTACATAAGGTGTGATGTCGTCGCCACTCATGGATGTGGTTGGTTATATGTGTCGTAGTGATTTGGAAACAGGATAACAAGATCTCCACCCCTTCGTCATATCTGATGGGGAGTTGGAAATACTATAGGAACATAAAAGCTAAGGAGTTGAAATCTGGATATTTGGCCTGCGGTAGCTCAATGTACCATTTGGTCGTGGCACCTGTAAGGGTGCGTTGGAATAGACTCATCCTGATGGAATCATCTATGATGCTATTGGAAGAGCACCATAGATGGAATTCCATAATATGGTTTTGGGGACATTCCCCTGCCTTGCCTTCAAACTTGGGGATGTCTGGTGGCAGCTTAGTTGGCATTGGAGGAAAAGAATCTTGATGGTGAATGGGATCGTTTGTCAATCGAGCCAAATCAGGTAGGTTAAGATGAGACATGAAAGGAATATTGGACCCCAGGTTGATGTGAGATAGGGAAGGGATGGTGGTGGGGTTTACAGGTGCATAATGTACCTGCATAACTAGGGATATTGGTTGTGCCATTTTACATGGGCCAATGCCCCCAGTTGTGGTGGGAGGGATAGTGTGGATGGAGGGGACATTTCCCCCATGTATGAAAGTAGAGGTAATGTAAGTGGATGGTCCATTGCTCCCCTATGTGGCAGGATGGGTAGTGTGTGTGGAAGGGCCACTACCCCCGTGTGTTGCAAGTGGGCTAGCTTAGCTGGTCACTATGGGTGGTGGTAGCTGACTAATGATAGTTTGCATGAGTGTGCTTGGGACACCTGCAGGGTTGTTGGTGACCAGTTATGGTGTGGACATGGGTCCACTTGCTATGGTTATGCCAGAAAATGGATCTAGGTTAGCACCAGCCATGGGGCTTGATGGTGTAGTATGGAGGTCTGGTTCAGACTGGTATGGGTCTGAATATGAATCAGAGACTATGTGGCCTTCTGATGGTGTGGGAGATCACTAAGAATGGTTTCGACCGTGTCAGTTTAATGTCTCGAATGGTGGTGGTTCACCTCTTAGTCATGAGGAAGAGTGTGGGGGATCAATTATGTTAGATGTTTATCAAACTGATGGGAACGATGTTTGGACCTCAGTTTCAATGGATTCCTATTGTCTGTAGGTGGTCACTCAGCCACCAAAACTGCCAGAAGACAGCACTTGGATTTTTCCTCATGGGCGTTTCTACTCAATCGATGCGGGTAGTTGCCTGTTTCGCTTGGCAATTCCTCTCAGCGACCAGCTACTTTGGGGTTCCCGTGGTACTCCTCATAATGAGTTTTTGGGCTGAGACCAAGTACTTCCCATGGTTGAAGCAATCAGGGACTTATGTCCTCAAAGACTATAGATTTGTTTGGACTTAGTGTAAATTGATAAATTTTAAGGCTCTTTCAATGTCGTGAACTAAGTTGGGTTGATTACTTGGTATGGTGTAATTGTTTTTCTGTCTTTCTGGTATCGAGTGGCTGCAAATGGTTTATGACTTCATCATATTCTAGCAAAGTTCATATCATTGTTGTGCAAAAAGTAAATAATCAGACATTTGTAAACAGATATAGTTTTTAACCCTGAATGTTGATGGCCTAACTAGATGACTACCTTACACCTATATTCCTCTTCAACCAAGTGAAGGTGTTGGGCTCTCAACACAATGGGACTAAGCTCATCTGTAGATCCACAAGTCACCTCCCGAATGTAAGGTTAGTCAACAGGGAGGACGCTTAGCGCCATGAGAAGCCCTCCTTCTCTACCCACTCTACCTTCCAGGTCATCTGGTTTTAATGGTTCAGAACAATATTCAATGAACGGCCTAGGACTATATGAGCTTGCCCTTCGTCGTATCCCAGAATACCCCAAAGGGTGATGACTGGGTAGAGGAGGAAGGGTGAGAAAGAATGTTAATTTTATTGTCGATTTTAGTTAAGCTACATTCATTAAGCCATTAAAATTTGTTTGTAATTTACACATTGTTTGTACAGGAAATTGCAGTAAATTGTAATAGAAACTGAAATTGAACTATAATGCTGGATAGAGGGAGCTGAGCCGCATTGATAGTCCCTATTAAATTGAAATTTGACCTCTGATTGAAATACCGCACGTTTTAGGTCAATTTCAGCGAGGGGGTCGTGAAATTTTTCTAGAAACGGGCAAGGGGGTCGCATAGATCTCACAAACAGAAGCAGTCTGCTGTTCTGTTTGAAGTCACCTTTCAGGGGGAAAAGGGTGACCTGGTTGCACCTGTGAGGCCTAAAAGAGCGACCTCATCCCCTGTTTTGGCCCGATAAGTGTGACCTTCCCTGGATTTAGGGTTTTTATGATCTTGAGTCAGATCCGACCGACAATAACCTGTACTGTGGCCAAACTGTCTTGGATTTTCCTGGCAGAGGCTTCGACAACAATAAAAACTATAAATAAACTATATCTAAGCTAGATTTGATAAGAAATTTCTAAAAATAGGGCATAAACTGAAAAACTTGAAATTTGAAAGAAAACTGAACCAGGGATCCTGTGGGATTGACCTGGTATGGTCGCCAGTTCTGTAGTAGGGATTTATCCCTTGCTACAGTGCAGGAATGGCCACCTTCTATATATAGGATGGAAGGATAGGTTCCTGGATGAAAAATGCAATAAAAATGGACAGACAAAAATAAAAGAAACAGACAGAAGAGAAAAATATGGAATGGCTGGAAACCCCTCTGCAAACAATGTTAGGGTTAGCTCCAACAACCTGCAAACAACTATTAGAAACAAAATACCTGCAAATACATGTTATAAACAAACTTGCAAACAAAAATAGGTTAGAAAAAACTACAAAACACTAAATAAAATGAAAGAAACAACATTGGTATACCTTCTCTTTGACGGAATTGGGCCACCATGCCCTGGCTTGAAGAAGCACTTCTCTCTTGGATGGGGGAGATATGGCTCAATGGAGATGGAGGAGAGGGAGTGTGGGTAGCTTGAGAGATAAAGGGTCTCAAGGCATCCACGGGAAGTATAACATTATGCAAGGGAGAAGTTTTTTTAGAGTGACCCCCCACCCTCCTTTTATAACTTTTTTGGGGTTTTAGGGTTTTAAGCCGTTGGTCTAGACTTTAGCCCCTTTTGCCCTAACTTTAGCTCCTTCTATGGTTTTAGGCTCCTTTTAGGGGTTTTAGCCCCTTTTTGGAGGCTTTATCCCCTACGAGAGTTATTTAGACTCATTTTTGGGGTTTTTAAGCCCTTTTCTTCATCCTTAAGCCTTTTTGAGGGTGTGGGGGTCTAAGGGAGGGTCGTGAATGGTTGTCCTTGGGTGGTGTAGGCCATACAGAGCTGAGTGAGGGATTTTTTGGGTTAACAAGGAAGATACAAGAAACAATGAAGAAGATTAGCAGTAATACCCAAACAACACCTAAGTCTTATTTGGTCACTACAAAAGATAAAGTTCTAGCAATTAGTACGCCCATAAAGATTGTGGAGAGTAAAATAGAAAGCAATAAGAAGGGTCAAATAGAATATGATATAGGATATGCCATAGTAGAAGACATCAAGAAAATAAAATAAAAAATTTCTTTATTTGAATTGTGTAACTTACCTCAGCAAAGAAAGAAGCTCCTAAAATATTTTTATCCAAAACCCAGTCGATCCCGGGATGACATTCAATTGGATAAAGAAATCAATGAAGCTAGTATTGGAGGGAAGTCTAAATATCAAAATTTTCCATTCTTACTTTCTTTTGAGAGTTCCAACCATAATGTGCATAATTGTTTAGTGGATTCTGGAGCTTCATCTAATGGCATGCCACTATTAGTATGTAAAAGGATAAATGGTCAACCTACACTGTCTTCATGTAAGATCATTCAGTTGGACAGATACACAGTCAAAGTAATAGAAGAAATGAAAAACATGTTGATTCAGTTATCTGCAGATGAAAGGGTCCGCCAATTTCTAGACATTATTTTGGTAGTAATACCAGAGGCATATGGTTTGATATTGAGCAGGGAATGGTCTGTAAAACTAAATGGGTACTTTGCAACTGATTGCTCGCATTTGTGTCTTCCCTATAAGAAAATTCAAAATTAGATTAAGGTGATGAGATAACCACATATGAAACACAATGTGACACAATTGGAAGGAAAAAATGAACTTATAAACTTCTCATCTTCGGCCTTGGGTAACTATTTTACAGAACTTGAACCCAGAAATTATCAAGCTGAAGAAGCCAATAATGAGTCAAACGCATAGTTCGAGGTCCTTCAATTTTTCATGGACTTAGAAAATAACACTAATCCACTAGATTTAGAAGATAGATTTTGGTTATTGTATTTTGACGGTTCCAAAACTGAAGAGGGATTAGGAGCAGGTTGTGTCCTGATTGATCCCGAAAAGAACAAACAATTTCTCTCTTTTCGACTTGATTTTGAATGTACTAATAACACAACTGAGTATGAAGCTCTAGTCCAGGGCCAAAAAAAAACCATTGACTTAAAGTTCAAAATTAAAAAGTATTTGGTCATTCTGAGATAATTGTCAGACAGATCAGAAACACAATTCATTGTTTGTCACCAGACTTAAAAGGATACCAAACTAAACTCTGGGGTCTTATACAAAATTTCAATGATTTTAATATCAATTCAATTCCTAGATTGCAAAATGTAGCAGCTGATTTTTTAGTTGTTTCTGCTACAAGGTTAGTACCCACTAATAAAAAATGCTCTTCTAAATTGATTTTTAGGCCACCTATACTGGACAATGTTACAAATTTGATATTGTTTGATGATGATAAAAATATCATAGATTTTCTAACGAGTGATGAAACTTTCAAGGACTCGATGATTGACAATGAAGAGCATCAAGCTAATTTTCCAAGTGGAAATTTTATGCCTAAAGAAGTAAAAACGATGGAAGGGTTGTTTGATACAAATAGTAAATTCAGAATACCTTCCAATGTCACAACAAATACTTCATCTATGCAGTATGAACTGATTAATCTTGGGATGGAGGTTGAACCCAAGTATGTAAACTTGGGAAGATGTTGTTCACCAGGAGAAAGAAGTAGATTTATCAGTATGTTTCAACAATACAAGGAAATTTTTTCTTGGACATATGAAGATTTGAAGACCTATGATACCCATATTATACAACATGCCATTCCTATTAAAGAGGGAGTTAAACCATTCTAGCATCTGTTACGGAGAGAAATTCCTATGGCTTGGGGTACCACAACAGACATCTAGACTCTAGAAATCAATCTTTCCCAATATGCAATAGAAATAAAAACATCTAACACTAAAGGATCGAACCTCGTACCTTATTTCGGACAGTTGAAGTAGATCCCCGTTGAGCTTTCCAATCTTCAGCTTGGATTGTTATAGCACGTCCTCAACAACAAGAAAACAATACAAGAATACTATATTTCATGGTGTTAGATCTATTCTAGCATATATAATCAATAATGTAAAAGAATTTGACATATTCCAATGGAAACAATATTCATTCAAATACACATTACTAGACAGGAAAAGATATTTCTATTAATAATAATCAGAGATTACAAGTGACAACCTCTGACGGCATGTCTGCAAACCGGAGAAACTGAATCCCCCACTTAGGCGTCCACCACCTCAATCCTCCATCACTCCGATAGCAAGCTCACTAACAAAGGAAAGCTTGGGAAGAACACAACAGTGCTCCAAAGGGACAAAGGGATGCAGACTCAAGTATAGTTCTGGCAACAATGGACTATAGTTTCGGTACTCTCAATTCTCTCTTATTTCCCCCTTCTCTTTAATGTACCAAGGGGTTCCTTATATAGCTTCACAAGGGACAATGAAGGGTCGAATCCGAGCGATCTCAAGGCATATGGAAGGCCAGGAGTCGAATGAGTCGGATCCAAGTCAAGGAAACTTCCAAAATGATTTGGACTATGCACACATCCCGATGTATGCGACTATAGGGGTCAAACCCACGTATGTACACGGTTATCGGGGAAAAGGCCACGTATATCATAGTTTATATAGTTTTGGGGATGATCAATGATACATCAAAGGATAAAATGTGGTCCATAGGGTCTAAAGAGTCTGCAGTGGGACCGGGGAAGGCCATACAATGTGTGATTCACCTAGTGGGGTGAAATCCGCTATAACAGATGCCCCCTAATGTATGAGATCAGAGGGGTTATACGATGGCCGAAATACATTATAAGTCCATCCCAGAAGTGAAGTGATGAAGGTACCCAAATGGAAGACCAGCCACCCAATCAGCATAATACCATAATACAACTCTGCATATAACTGCAATTACATAGAGTAGTCCCGGATACATAAGAGTACAATGGCCATGAATAGGCATGAAAACATGATAGAACATATGCTGTCATCGCCACGTACAATATACATAGATCAGAATCTCCATAACGAAGATATACAAAGTACAATGATCTCCACATAGGCTGAAGATATATAACAGATCAAGGTCTCCATAGTGGCTGGAAATATCTGACATATACTAGAACAAGTCACGAGAGCTGAAATCTCATGAACACTGGCACGATCAAGGAGGTAGCATATAAGAGATGCCACCAATCTGGAAGGTCTTCTACACAAACCGCTATGAGTACATGTCCTACTATGCGAATAGAGGTGTCGAGGTCGAACATAGTAGTCCATCGTCTGATTACCGGTCATTGATGTATACCGTTAACAGACGCGAGATTACCCACCGATAATGAAAATGGGAATCAAGGTACTAGAGTGCAAACTAACAAGTGTGAATAAATGTGTTGAGGTCGAACACTTGAGAGAGTCCATCGATCAGGGGACATTGATATATTCCCAAAACTGTCAATGGCGAGAGAACCTGCCACTGATGACTGCAAGTCTCAAGGCACTCAATATGACTCTAGACTCCAATCCCAGAATAAATGATCTGAATTCGATGGGATGAAATCCGCTGGAAGGAGGGCATTAAAGCATCCCCCATCATCCAACACGAGGTACTCAGCAAAGCTGTATGATGTGGAAGGAATCGATCATAAGGTGCACGAACCAGTAACTGTACCGGGAATGGCCGACATGCAAAGTCAAGATAACTGAGGAATGGCCGACTCCGGTTTCAACTTCCTTCGAACAAGAGCATAACGGCGTATGGTGACTAAATGAAGGCAGCATAGACTCGATATACAAACTGGGACATCTCTATGACGCCGGAGGCATCAATAGAGGCTCCATAGGGACTGGAAGCTTAACCAGTCGGTGGAGATAAAACTCAGATAACGAGTACAGCTCCTAAATTCAAACTATAACCCAACCAATGGATGTGATATACAGTGCTCTGTTTGAAGGCGACACGACTCGACAGCTGCCAAAGATAATATCTTTTCTTGTCCGGCTTTTTGGTTTTTTTATTTTTTTTGGTCTTTTTCAGTTATTTGAAAAGCTTGAAAAAAGAATAAACTAGATTTATAGTTACAAACTAGGAGGAGATGAGTGTCATAAAGGAAAACAAACTAGTTCCAAGCAGTGGAACATACCTATGCTCAATGCAAGGATACATGTGTAGGATATCAACACTCGGGGGAAAATCCCCTCCCGGTAAAAAAGGAATCAAGCTGCAAAAGATATAAATAAAGGCTCTGCATGGCTAGACATGAGACAAGCTCGGGCTATAAGGCTAAAACGCAATGTCAGGGGAGCCGGCATAAAGCTCAATAAGACAGGAAAAGCTCATGATAATGCATTCACAACTCGATATAAGAGGAGTCCGGGGGAATACAGGCCAGCATAAGATCAAGAGGAGTATGAGGCTCTTGCTAAATGTCATGGAAATACTATACAATGGACTCCCACACCCTAAAGGGGGAAACATCGGCATGGGCACCAAATGCAAATGAGGTGCTATCTAGGGTACCCATGTAAGGTGAGTCTCTACCACTCACATCATGCCACTTCTATAGCAGCAAGAAGGTTCCGTGACATAATATAGTGGGTTCGTACCTAAGGATATAGTGACATGGTCATAAGGTCATGCAAAATGCAAATGGTGCTGGACCTAACCTATATGCCAGTATAGACGTAATACCTGTGATAAGCACGAACAGTCTCTAGTCACAAAAGAAGCATCCAACAGACAACTTCAGACCCAAGGAAGACCCAACCACACTCACAACCCACCCAGCAACTTCCCACAACATCAGACTCACCAAAAGGGAGGATGTACACGACTGTATAAAGAACAGCTGCGTATGTACGCGACTTTTGGCCAAAAATCCGCATATGCACGCGACTGTTGGCCAAAAAACCGCGTATACAGAGAAGGCAGTGGTAAAAAGCAGGTCAAGGCCAAACCAATAAATGGGAGTGTCAATGGACAAACATACTATAACATGCGACACAGAAACAGAGAGAAACAAAGAGCAAATCAATAATATCAAGCCCATTGTGCCCCCAACCCCCAAATAAAAATAAGGAACATCCCCAGCGGAGTCGCCAATTCTATTACGGAGAGAAATTCCTATGGCTTGGGGTACCACAACAGACAGCTAGGCTCCAGAAATCAATCTTTCACAATATGCAATAGAAATAAAAACATCTAACACTAAAGGATCGAACCTCGTACCTTATTCCGGACAGTTGAAGTAGATCCTCGTTGAGCTTTCCAATCTTCAGCTTGGATTGTTATATCACGTCCTCAACAACAAGCAAACAATACAAGCATACTATATTTCATGGTGTTAGATCTATTCTAGCATATATAATCAATAATGTAAAAGCATTTGACATATTCCAATGGAAACAATATTCATTCAAATACACATTACTGGACAAGAAAAGATATTTCTATTAATAATAATCAGAGATTACAAGTGACAACCTCTGACGGCACATCTACGAACCGGAGAAAATGAATCCCCCACTTGGGCCTCCACCACCTCAATCCTCCATCACTCTGATAGCAAGCTCACTAACAAAGGCAAGCTTGGGAAGAACACAACAGTGCTCCAAAGGGACAAAGGGATGCAGACTCAAGTATAGTTCTGGAAATAATGGACTATAGTTTCGGTACTCTCAATTCTCTCTTATTTCCCCCTTCTCTTTAATGTACCAAGGGGTTCCTTATATAGCTTCACAAGGGATAATGAAGGGTCGAATCTGAGCGATCTCAAGGCATATGGAAGGCCAGGAGTCGAATGAGTCGGATCCAAGTCAAGGAAACTTCCAAAAGGATTTGGACTATGCACACATCCCGATGTATGCGACTATAGGGGTCAAACCCGCGTATGTACGCGGTTATCAGGGAAAAGGCCGCGTATATCATAGTTTATATAGTTTTGGGGATGATCAATGATATATCAAAGGATAAAATGTGGTCCATAGGGTCTAAAGAGTCTGCAGTGGGACCGGGGAAGGCCATACAATGTGTGATTCACCTAGTGGGGTGAAATCCGCTATAACAGCATCCACTTAGAAAGATGCATCGAAAACTGGAACCGTTGATCCAAAATGATGTTAAGAAGTTACTTGATGCAAAGATCATTTTCAGAGTCAGGCATTCAGAGTGGGTAGAAAATTTGGTGCTAGTAGGGAAGAAATATGGCGAGATAAGATTATGTGTATATTTTTTAAATCTGTACTGAGCTTCAGATAGAGATAATTACCCAGTTCCACCAATGGAATAGATGCTACAAATGGTCTTAGGTTCTGAACTGTACTCCCTATTGGATGGTTTTTTAGACTATAACCAAGTATTAGTAGTTGATCAAGGCAGGTTGAAAACCACATTTCGAACAAAGTGGGGAAAATTTGCTTACAGAATAATTCCCTTTGGTCTCATCAATGTTGGAGCCACTTTTCAAAGGGCAATGGATATCTCTTTCCAAGGGTTGATTGTCCATAGTGTGGTAGTTTATCTAGATGATGTAACATTTTTCTCTAAGAAGAGAGAAGATCATGTTTTTCATTTGAAATAAATTTTTTATCGCTTTAGAAAATACGACATATATTTAAATCCTAAGAAAAGCATGTTCACGGTATTAGAGGGAAAAATGTTAGGCCATATTATTTCTAAAAAGAGAATCTTCATAGACCCGAAGAGAATAGAATCCATATCTTAGATTCACTTACCCCACAACAAAAAGGGTATGCAATCATTCATGGGTACTATAAATTTTGTTCGAAGGTTTATTCCTGATTTTGCACAGATAGGAAAAACTTTGCAACAAATGGTAAAGAAGAGTGTGCAATTTAAATGGATCGATATAGAGAAAGGGGATTTTAATAAATCAAAGCAGCAATAGCTCATGCGCCTTCTCTTAAAAGTCCTGATGTTGAAAAGAATTTCATTCTATACACTTTTTCCTTGGATAAATCACTTGTAGAAGTGCTTACGCAAAAGGGAGAATTAGGAAATGAGTACCCAATATCATTTATAAGCACTGAGTTACAAGGGGTTGAGTTGAACTATCCTGTTGTAGATAAGCAAGCGTATGAAAAATTTAAAGTAGTGAAACAATTCAGACTGTACATCCTAAAAAACTGAGCCAAGGTAATTGTCCCACATCCAACTATCAGAACCCTTTTTGTACAAAAGGAATTGGGTGACAAAATTACAGGAATACGACTTGGAATTCAAACTAGCTACCAATATCAAAGGAAAAGGGCTGTGTAAATTAATGGTTAAAGGTTAGACTAATGAAGATGATGATTGGGAAAATGAAGCATAATTGCATATGATTGATATGTGTCCTATATTTACATCTCCTGAATCTTGGTACAGAGATATGGTACATTACCTTCAACAAGGATATTTACCAGAGCATTGGAATTCTAAACAATGGAGGGAACTTTGTTTAAATTCAGCTTCATACCAAACTACTGACTAAGTTCTTTTCACGAAGAACTATGATGGGGTTTTTCTGAGGTGCCTTGAACAAGAAGATGCCTCTAAATTTGTCAAAGAATTGCATGATGGTCTTGTCAGAGGACATTTTTTCAGGAGATACTACTACCCACAAGATTCTACAAGCTAGATATTACTGGCCAAAATTGTTTAAAGATGCATGCTTATGCCTATGTCAGAAAATGTGACATATGCCATAGAAGTGGTGGAAGACTAGCAAAAGCGGCTGGACCATTGCAACCTGTGATTATTTTAGAACCATTCGAACAATGGGGTATTGACATCATTGGAGAAATTAATCTAAATTCTTTATTACAACACAAGTATATCCTCATAGCAGCTGATTACTTCACCAGATAGGTAGAAGAAATTCCATTACGCAAAGTCAATGAGGACATGGTCATCGATTTCTTGCAAGAAAATATTTTGACTAGGTTTGGGGTTCCAATTTCACTTGTATTTGATAATCCGTCTTATTTTTCATCAATTAAACTAACTGAATTCGCTAGTGAAAAGGGAATCAAGTTGCATTATTCTACCAATTATTATCTACAAGGTAATGGGTTAGCTAAATCAAGTAATAAAAATATTATCTGAAGTTTAAAGAAGACTATTATCGAAAATCAGAGAAGTTGGCATATAGCTCTTCCCAATGCACTGTAGGCAGACATGGTCACCCCCAAGAATTCCTTAGGTGTGTCCCCTTATACTCTAGTTTATGGGAAAGAGGATATCCAACCCCTAAACATTTTACTCCCATCTTCTAAGTTAGCCCAAGCCTCCTGAGGATCTGGTAGCAATATTTTACAAGCTTGAATTAATACATTACTGAAACTTGAAGAGTCCAAGCTCAAATCCAAAGAAAGATTTAAACACCAGCATGAAATTGTCAAAATATGGTTTGATAGGCATAAGTCTGGGAAGGGAAGTTTTTATATTGGAGACTTGGTTCTTAATTGTGATCACCCACATGATGAAAAGGGAAATCATACTATTTTTCAACACCTATGGGTTGGCCCATTTCAGATTGCTAAAAAGTTAGGCCCCTCGACTTATAAGTTACAGGATTTACAGGGGTGGGTAGAGAATCTTCCTATTAATGGTCTGGTTCTCAAACCTTATTTCACTTAGTACTTTAGGGACTTGTTTGTACATAAATAAACGTTTTCTTATTTGCATGCCTTTCAGTTGCTATTTCGTATTTACTTTAGTTAATTTTGATTTTGGTTTCAAATTAAGCATCTATTTTCTTTGATGATTTGCTTTAGTTTAGATGTTTTATTCTGGAATAAGCCAACCCCATATTTTGGTGCTTGGGGGACATTGAAATCTAAATACATTTCCAAATATTTTTAATCCAGGACCTGCTTATTGGAAGTTGCCTATGCAAAATTTTGATCAAAACAAGATTCTTTAATTTGATAGACTACTGAAAGGAAGTTATTTTCAAAACACATTGAAGTCCTATTTTAACCCTATAAAATAGCTAAGGTAGATGAGGTCTAGAATACTATTTTGGCACTCCATCCACTTTCACATTAATATATTTCCTAGGAAGCTCGCTGTAAAAGGCCCACAGAAAGGAAGCAAAACAAACAGGTGTATGGTATTCAAAATGATCCCATGCCACAAAATGAAAGCCGAAAGGCTTATTATAAAGAGTCAAAATTCTAGAACAAAAAATGTATATCAAAAGATCTACTGAAGACATAAATTGGTAAAATGATTATATTGCTCAAAAGGTTCTTCTCTATCTATGAGCTGAAAAAATTCATCACTCACACAAAAGGACACTATGGATAGAAGAACCTAAATCAAATCTCAAATATAAAAGAAGCAATCTAGGAAGACTCAAAAGACAAAAGTCTTAAGCATCAAAAGAATGAAAAATGAATGGGAATAAGGGACAAACAAATGCATCTGTCTAACTTTGTCTCAATCCTGTGGTGTCATATCCAACAACAACCAAATAAAAAGGTAAAATGAATCTCACATTTTGGCCTCAAAAGAGTTATTGGGACTTTTAAGCCTAGTTACCATACCCCAAGGGACTACAATCAATGAGATGTTCTAAATATTCCATTCCTGGAAAAGTCTAGATTCTTAAATAATCTTGGAAAGGACTCGGGTAGGTTGCTCTAATCAGGTACCATAAAGTAGTTTGTGTTTGAAAACATAGTTTTTTTCAAAGATATGTGTTCACTAGCTAGTCGTCAATTGTTGCTGCTACAACCATTACCCCAATTTTTTTTATGATTTTAGGGCCTCTCCTTATATTTTTAGCTTTTGATCTTACTTAGGTTACTTTTCCTCCTTAAAAGTTGCTTTCCACGACTTGGTTTGTTATTTTGGACAAAGTCTGAAATTTTTTTTTGCACAAAGTTAAAAAACACTTTTCTCCCAATGTGTCGAAATAATTTTTGTGATTTTAGCCGACACGGTGGAGGAATTCAGACTTTCCATATGGCATCTCCCAACAAATTTTTCTTTTTCTTTTTTCCTAGGGTTTCAAGGTTTGTTGAAATTCTTTTTGAGTTCTCAACCGATGGCTGTGGATGGACTCAAGTTTTGGAGCCGACATGTTCGGTTGGACTCGTCTTTTGAAGTCGACGGTTCTTTTCACTATGTCTAGATGATGGTTGTGGCTAAAATCACCATTCATAGCTGACATGCTCAGCTCAGACTTAGCTTCACTACCGATCGAAGGTTTCTTCATGAGTTCCTCGATGACATTTTTTGGGCGTTCCCAACAACATTTTTCCGATTGTGTCGGTAAAAAAAAAAGATTTATCTGAAAAGCATGACAAAATTCATGGCTTGTAATCGATTTGTCATTACTGGAAACTTAGGATAAATTTTACCGACATTGTTTTTGCGGATGGTATTTGATGAATTAAGCCGATAGTTGCATTAGAGATGGGTTTTAGGAGCCGACACTGTCAGAGGGGGTTTTTCTTTCCCTTGTCGATTTGGTAATGTTTCAATGAGGTTCAGTCTTAGGCGCTAAATGACATTTTTTTATCCCATGTGATTTAAATTCCCCAGTGACCACATTAATTACGCCTGTTGTGTTTTTCCCTATATCAGCCTTAGGAGTTTGTTACAGACTATCACTGCTATTCGTTTTGAGTGCTCCCACTTGACGAATGACACTTGGAGTTTACTAGCTGCATTGAGCCAAGCATTTTACCAATGTTCATGCCACTGGTCACCAGGTAGGTTTTTGAACCTAATCATGTTGTCTTTTGTGTTAAGAATGTTTTGGTGAAACAATGTTTTTGGTTTTAGGGTTATAAGTTTTTTTTACCATAGCTATCTATAGTCATGATTTAAAAGCTTTAACCCTAGCTCCGTTAGGTTTTCATTTTTACTTATTAAGATGGTTTTCATAAGAACCATATAGTTGCGCTGAGCCTACAAGCATATCCTCACTAGTTTTGGTTTGATACTCCCCTGTGCTGCAACGACTATTTCGGTTTTTAAGTCACAGAGATGGATCTATTAGTTTTTCTGGATTGTAATGATGAAGCCGCGACCGAGAGAGAGTTTCATCAGATTCTCCTGGTCAGGTTTACCTTTTTATATAGGAAAAAGAGAAAACCAATGGTCCAGCATGATAGAAACTGTCACATCTCACAAGGTGGATTAGGGCTTGTTTTCAAGCCGAGTAGTTTTCCCTTGTTGCTGACGTTGAGGTTTTTCATGGAATTTGAGTTTTAGGTTAACCTAGGGGTTCAGGATACGAAGCCATTCCTACTTGTCCCTTTAACGGTTTGCTTGCATATATTAGAAAGGTTAGAGAAATGGGTTTTCTATGTAGGTTTTAGAACTAGTTTTGTTCATTCTTTTGCGTCTTAGACTTTTGATTAGAGCCTGCATTTGAGCTAGTTTTTCTCATTCTGATTTGACCTTGCCACAAGTTTTAATGTATGGATGATAGATAGAGTTTATATACATCACATGATCGATTTAATATGGCTAAAGATGACTCAGTAAATATATATTTAATGTTTTCCATGAATGCAATCTTATTTTTGAAAGGAAATATGATTTGTTAGCTAAAGTTTTCTTGTATATCTTGAAAATATTACAATAGCTTTTCATTTTTCTGTTTATATGAATGCATGTCTTTTAGTCACAGGGACACTATGTTATTTCTTGATGTGATTGTGTCACAACCTCATTCCTCACACAACACCATACCAAATAAAGGAAAGAATAAAGCCAAGGCTACTGAGGAGGAATCAGACTTGGAAGTCATTCCTAGTGTAGAGATCATTTATGAAGATACCAAAGCAGTCAGTGGAGCTGAACCAAAGTTCAAATGGGGATAGATACATCCCATGATCACATATCAGAAGGTCCCACATGAGATATTATAAGATATGCCCCTGTATAGAAACATATTGAGATCCAAGATCACGAAGGTATTCACATGACCTGAACTTTTCCCTTGTGCTAAGGTGGTCTGCTAGATTTTACCTAAAGCAGACAAAAGTACTATGATCATGTATAACATAGAAGGAAAAGGTTTTTCCTCCTTCACTGTTGTGTACATAGCTAAATATTAAAATCTACCAGCCTAATAAATCAACATGATGGATGACTGGATAAATGGTTTGAGTTTATACTATATCGAATGTGCAAAGATGATGATGATAGGTGGAAATCCATTTTGACAAAAATCCTCTAACAAATACGAAACTTCTAGCTTACACACTCCTTGCTGACTTGTAGCCCTAATGCTCAACAAATGTTTTGGTAGAGCCAATGGGAAGTTATATAAGATAGGATGTATCCCACTAATGTATCATGTGACCATACAAAGAACTATATTCAACTGGGTAGACATTGTATCCAACAATTTGTCTTCCTACATAGGTGATGCACTAATACAACTGCTCCAAACAAAATCATAGTTGTACATGGGGTCATAATTGATTGTATACATACTTAATTGATTGTATCACAAATTTTACAAGCTTATCTGTGAGGAATTTCTGATGCCACTTTACCAATTGATCTTTCTTGAAGACTAAAAGTGTATGTCTGAGGGTGCACTAGAAGTTATAAGTGAATATGGAGATTATTTTTTCTTCGAAGAAAGAACCTATCTGAGGATGTACAGAGGGACTAGAGCCTCGTCACTACTTCCTAAGTATGCCACTGATTACATCATTCATAAGGAAGTAGTAAGACAACTTTTTTCTGGATGGATTTAGGAATTTTCTGTTCGACATGAAGAAGGCGGTCTACCCACCAATTCCTTTCTTTGTTGGAAACTACAAGTTTTCAAAAGTAAAAAGTGCACTAGATTTTGTGAAGGACCTAGACAATTTCAACTTTGGTGAGAAGATTTTTCATAGGAACAATTCCTAGGGAAAAGTTGCTGCACAATGTGCACTTGTAAAGTTAAATTTTGAATACTCTGATCATTGCGACAAGGACAAAGAGATTTTCAGAAATGCATGCAATATGACTACTTTAAATAAGTTTTTACAGATAGAAAACCACAACAAGAAGGAAAGGGAAGCAACAACACTATAAAACAAGAAAAATAGAAAGAAGAAGCTTCCTAGAAGAAGGAAGAAGAGGCCCGAATTTTAGTTGAAGAAGCAAAGAAATTATTAGCTAAAGAGGTCCAAATACAAAAGGAAGAAGAGAAAAATAAAAAGGAAGAAGAAGAAAGGATGAAAAAGGAATCAACTGACAGAGCAAGAGAGGAGGCAGAGAAGGAAATTGAGGAATTGAAGAGGAAAGAGAAGGATGAACAAGACATGGAGAATTTAGAACATGATACTACCTAAGACAATCCAGAAGATCCTCCTTCTACTTCAGGAGACACAATAACAAGAGGTCGCCTCCGTTTTGCAGATTTAGGGTTGGTACCCTTCACTCCATCCAAGCAACATGCAGTTGCATGCCTAGATAAGGTAGCTTTCGATCCTAAGTAGAAAACCATTGTTCAGATGTCCGAAAAGAAGTTAAAGGTGGGTATCCATGCTGAGGTAACCACATTTATTGAAAGAGCTGTCATTAAAGGAACCAATGAAGATCCACAACTCATGGCCTCAATCGGTACCGTAGCTTCCAAAGAAAATGCCTATAAAGTTGATAGGTTGAAAGAAAATACAAATCGATACAAAGAGAACATGGTAAGAATGAAGGATACTCTGATGAAATAAAGAGAAGAAGGTTGAGAAGTCAAGAGAAAACATGAGGCCACTCTTTCAGAGTTTGAAGGGTTCCAAGAGTCCTACAAGGTTTTGGAATCATAAAAGGAGTCCATGGTACTTTCAAATACCATCATCGATGGAGAAAAGAAAGACCTTGAAAATAAGATTTCATAGCTAGAGGGCCAAAAGGATGCAACCGATAAACAAGTAGAAGAGTTAAATGTCGGAGTAGCAGAGTTGGAGGAACAAAACAAATCATTGGAAATTTAACTCAAGGAAACCAATGAACGACATGGCAATATTACCCCTCTCCAAGAGCATGCCCTCCTGATTAGGAGGAAAACATATTAGGTCAAACTAAAGGTTTCAGAATAGGTCTATAAAATTAAACATGCAGAAACTGGATTGTAAGAGATTTCAACAATATCAACTTATTTCAGGACAAGGGCACTAGTGTTGATGTACTTGTAACATCAGAATGTTGATGTATTTGTAACTTTGGAATGTATTCACTTGTATATTTTATGTATTGTAGCCCTATGTTTATTCCGAGAAGTATATGTAATGTAAACAAGTCATGTAAAGTCATTATGGGTAACCCTCCTTATTGTTCAAGGGTTAAATTCCATGCAATTGTGGGGCCCTAAGGTTACTAGACTATCCTAGAGAAGTCAGGCCTAGGTGAGTTATTATAAGTTGGGGAAATAGTCCCCACCATTTTTTTAAGGTGAACCCTCCTTATTGATCGAAGGGGCAAAGTCCCCACAAGTTGTGGGGCACTAGGGTTATTAGACTCTCCTAGAGATGTCGACTCTAGTAAGTAATTGTTAAGTGAGGACGACATGTTTGAGTGAATATTAAGTGAATGAAAGAATATAAATAGAGAGTGAGCCTCTCTATTTATTACACACACACACTCACTCACTGGGGTGCATGAGTGAGAGAGAAGAATCTAGGATCATAGAAAGATACTACTGCTATCGGGAGATCATATTACTATTTTGGGTTTTACTTTTGGTGCTAATTCTATCTCTGATGAAGTTGTGGGGTTTTCTCCTTTATGATTTCCCTGAGGAAAATATTTGTGTCTATTGTCTCTTGTGTTTGATTTCTGTCCTTGATATTCTCTTAGTTAAAGATCCTAAGATAATGCTATCTTGAATGATAAAAAAATATAACATGGTATTAGAGCTAACCTGAGAAAAATAAATTGTGCAGATGCAGAATCTAGGGCTTATTACTTTTTGGTTCTCTCTCCACAATCCATCAACAAAAGTATACTAGGATAACTCTCCATTGAATGGCGCATCTTTATGTCGAAGCAGAATTCCATTCCGAACAATTTTAGTTTTTGGTGTGGGAAATTAGGGATTCTTAAAGAGGAGGAATTTTTGAGTGAGCCTAGCATAGGATTGATATCCTCATCAAAATTGAGGTTTAGAGACCTGGGTCCAGATTTTTGGTTGGGTCAAACTCCAAGAAAGTCAAACCCTAGTTTTACCCCAGGCTAGAAAAACCCTAAATACTAAAACTGATAAGTTTTGGTACATTCGCTATATCTCGGGATTTCAGAATTCTCAAGGGCCAACAATTTCACAGGTCGAAGATAAAATTTGTATGTACCCTATGGAAAAGTTTCAGCCTCATAATCATTATATTCTAGGAGATATGATTCCTCCAAGTTAGGGTTCTAGCCTCTCCCAGGATTCATCCCCAAAAAGGACACCTAGGGATAATTGCTATATCCAGGGCTACGAAGGTCCAAATGAAATTTATGAGGATGTTCCAGAAAGGGCATGGAATTTAATTTCTGTGGTACAAGTTTTATACCTAGAAGATGAAACAGTGACATGTGGCAGTCCGTACAACTTCGCTATGCTGAATAGTCCTGAAAGAGGTCACCTTGGGAAAACCCTCTTAAGTCCCAATTGGTGAAACCAATTATGATAAAATAAATGGTTTTGGAATAGGAACAAGCAAGGATACCTCATTTCGAAGTTTCAAACATAGAAGAGAATTAATTTTTGAGATACTGTAGAAACAATATCAGGCATTTATGCAGAAGAAATTGGAAAACTAGGGTTTCCTATTCTGGGAGATTCCCTCCACTGTTTTCAAAAAAGGACTACATTGGATAGCTCACCTTGAAGAGGAATATATTTCTATCCAATCAGATTTGAAATATTCCAAGTTTTTAAAATTAGGGTTTCTCTGACGAACCCTAGATCAACCAGCTTCGGAACCAGGACGGACACCTCAAATCGATAAGATCTAATCTTTTGCTATTTTCATTTGAGGTTCTCATTTCAAAATGGTCTATCACATCAGCTAGATGATAATATTGGTGAAGTTGAAAACTTCCAAGCATGGAAGTATATGATCTCTCTGAAGAAAATGAATTGGACACCCACATGAGTGGAGAGGTTCCAGTTCCAGAGGGAGATGAGGCTAAANACAAGAATATCATTACCAATTCAATCATGGATCACCTTATACCACAAGTGTCTTCCATAAATACATCGAAAGAGATGTTTGATTCCTTGACCAAGATATTTGAAGGGAAGAACATAAATCAAAATATGACTTTGAGAAAATAGTTGAAGAATGTGAAGATCCAGAATGCATAGACCATGCAGTGATACTTTACAAGGGTCTCTCAAATCAAAGAACAACTTGTAGCGGTAGAATAAGAATTGGAGAATACAGAAGTGGTTATAACCACCTTGAATGGCCTCCCAGGATCATGGGATTAATTCTTTCAAGGAATGTGTGCCAGAAGGAAGTGATTACTTTCAGCAAACTCTGGGAAGATCACACACACAAGAAGAAGCTTGACTCATAATAAGAGAAAATACGATGGGAGCAACTGAAGATCAAGATTTCATGATTCAGAGAAGATACCTCAAGCGATGATGAATATGAAGAACTCAATTCTTGAATATCCTCTTATCAATATTGAGCATTTGGATAAGAGACAATGTGGTTATGAGTGAAGAAGATGATGAAGTTGAAGACTCAAGAAGGAGTCTACCCACAAAACGAATAAACTTAAGTATTCAATTGTCATTTCATGATATTGTTTTGTTATGCTTTTGTTTATATTCAGTTGATGTATTATGCATGCTACAATGTTTACATTAATGAAAGTATACTTCTAATATGCATGTGATGGGTAAGTAGCTCATGATGCTATACAACTCTCCATTGCTACTTATCTAGAATGAAACCTCTTTGCTGACATATTGGATTAGTGCAAAATTTCAATGTTGTCCTAGTAGAGATGGAAGGCATCTAGAAAAGTTTCCATGAAATATGGATGAATGTTGTATTGGCTAAAATAGTTTCATAATCATATATATTGATGCAAAATAATTTTTCATTATAAAAATACCTTATGAAATGTTTTTAACCATACAACTAATGCATTTGACTTGTAGGAAAGATCACGTACAATCACCTATAAGCAAATAAGGATGAGACTTGTTCCGAAGAACAAGTAACGACAGTTCAAGATTCACTCTAATAATCCAAAATGAGGAATGATGTCTAGGATGCAGCATCGAGACCTGAAGGGAAGTCTATAGTATCTTCCATATGGATCTACAAGATCCAACATGTAGTAGATGACAACATCGTGGGATACAAGGTAGGAATTGTAGCATGAGGCTTCTCATGAAAATAAGGCATAGACTACGAAGAGAAATTTGCAGCCACCAGAAGTTATGGCACATGACAGGCAGAATCATGTGTGAAAATTTAAGAAGACCTTGTATGAGCTCAGAAGACACCCATGGGATAACACATACATGAGGAGCTTGATGAAGATCTGAACCTTTGCTACAAGGTTGAAGATGAAAGTCTATAGACAATGACAAGCTCACAAATGGGTGTGAGAAGAACTTTTGAAAAGTTCAAGATAGAGGATCTTGGTATCTAGTGACCCTAGATGGATACATAGAATTTTAATAGTAGAGGAAGATACTTGTTACTCCGGTACAAAATGTTTCAGTGCATAGAGTACGAAAGACAGAGGGAGAATGATGCTGCGCTTCAGAGGGAGTGACTACAGAAGACCTTGAGGTTTGACATGGTAGAACATGATGGACAACTTATGGATGATTCTATGCTTTACTGAGAGTAAAGAGGATTCCAACCTTTTCTTCAAGGTTGAAGATGGAAGACCAGTGATGCTCCTATTGTATGTCGATGACTTGTTCCTGACAGAAAAGAGGAACTCATTAAAGTTACAAGAAGGAGAGTTGTTGCCGAGTTCAAGATGAAGGACTTGGATATGATGCAATACTTCTAGGAATGGATGTGTGGTAGAGTGAGGATGGAATATCCCTTGGATAAGGGAAGTATGCACTAGAGATCCTGAAGAGGTTCAGAATTATGGACTGCAAGGCCATGGCCAGACCTATGGAATCGAACTTGAAGCTATTGAGTGATGCTTCATCGGAGTTGGTTGATGCTATGATGTATCATCAGATGATTGGGTCCTTGATGTACCTGATGAATACAAGACCATATATTTGATTTTATATGAACACATCCTAGACATGTTCACTTGATTACTACAAAGCATATTCTGAGGTACCTGAAGGGTACAATTGATTATGGGTTAAGTATGAAGCGAATTAGAAGATTAACTTGGAGGGTTATGTGGATTCAAATTGGGTAGGTAGTGCCATTGATTGGAAGAGCACTTCGGGGTGCTACTTCAGTATGAGATTAGGTGTGATCTCTTGGTTTAGTAGGAAGCAGTCATGCATGGCACTGAGTACAGCCAAGGAAAAATATGTTGCCACTTGCTCGGCTATTTGGGAGGTAGTATGTTTCTTTTGGAAACTAATAGTTGATTTGATTGATCTAACTTGAATTTTTTGTATGATGCAGAGAGGAGTAGTAAATATCCAGTATGTGATCCAGATCAAGATCTCTCGAAATAGGGAGTTCTAGCATAGCCGGTGAGACAGGTTATCTGAGCATAAAATCCTGGTGAAGCTCGTAGGTTTCTTATACGCAAAGAGTCATGTAGGTTGTCCTCAGATGTAATTGGTATTGGCGAAGCTCGCATGTTATCCTTGGAATTAATCATCCCTGATGTGATTCTATGCTAGAAATGGCTAGAGTGAAGTTTGAGTACTTAAGGGAGAATCTTGGTGTTCTCCAGATCGAGGTTCCTTCCAAGAGGAAGTGATGAGTCCATGTGCCATTCTGACATGGTGGTAGGCTGGGCCTCCCATGGTCAGATGTAAGTGCAGATCCATTTTGACATGATGGTAGGTTGGGACTCCCATGTTCAGATGTAAGTGTAAATCCATTCTAACATGGTGGTAGGCTGGGCCTCCCATGGTTAGATATAAGTGTAGTGCCATTCTGACATGGTGGTAGGATGGGCCTCCCATGGTAAGATATAAGTGTAGAGCCATTCTAACATGGTGGTAGGCCGGGCCTCCCATGGTCAGATGTAAGTGTAGAGATTTTCTGATATGATGAGGTTGTATGTAAGTGTTGGGATTTTCTGACATGATGTGGTAAGATGTGAGTGATAGATGAGCCTTTCTAACATGATGAGGTTGGATGCGAGTGTTGGGACTTTATAACATGATGTGGTCAGATGTGAGTGCTGGACAAGCCTTTCTGACATGATGAGGTCGGATGTGAGTGTTGGGCCTTTCTAACATGATGTGGTCAGATGTGAGTGTTGGACGAGCCTTTCTGACATGATGAGGTCGAATGTGAGTGTTGGGCCTTTATGACATGATGAGGTCAGATGTGAGTGTCGAGTGTGCCTTTCTAACATGGTGGTGGATGTGTTCCTACCATGGTCATATGTAAGTGTTGGGTGGGGATTTTTGACTGAGTTAGATATAAGTGCTGAAGAATATGAAGACCTACCTGGAGTTTAGGCCTACAACCAGCATGAAAAAGGGATGTCTCTGTAGAACTTCCTGTGACGAGTAGAATTGAGAGATAACACCAATTGATCAAGATAGCAGGGGAGTAATGCTAATGATACAGTGATGATCCAGCTTTGATGATGATCCAGTGATGATCCAGCTTTGATGATGATCCAGTGATGATCCAACTTTGATGATGATCCAATGATGATCCAACTTTGATGATGATCTAGTGATGATCCAGCTTTGACGAAGATCTAGTGATGATCCAGCTTTGACGATGATCCAATGATGATCCAAAGAAGAATACTTGTACTGATGAATTCTGTTAAGAGAATACCTTCCTAGTTAAGAGGGAGTGTTAATGTATTTGTAACTTCAGAATGTATTCACTTGTATAAATTGTATTTCATTGGTCTTCGATGCTCCTATCAGGAGAATCACTTGTATGTATTTGTACCTTGATGTTCCTATCAGGAGAATTACTAAAATTCATGAGGAATTCCCCTCCATTGTAAGTCGGGTCATTAGTACCCTAGTTTTGGTTACTTGATCCTACATAATTGAGTTAGGATTACTCAAGCCTACATAACTGAGTCTAATCTTAAGTGAACGAAAGAGTATAAATAGATAGTGAGCCTCTCTATTTATTACACACACACTCACTCAACTGGAGTGTATGAGTGAAAGAGGAAGTGTTGGCACAAGTGAGAGAGATCAACTGTCAAAGATCATATTTATGTTTTCGGGTTTTAATTTTGCTATTGGTGCTCATTCTATCTCTGAGGAATTTGCAGGTTTTTCTCCTTTATGGTTTCCCCAAGGAAAATTCTTTGTGTCTCTTGTCTCTTGTGATTATTGTTGTGCATGTTATTTTCTCAGATAAGATCCTAATATCATGTTTCTTAAATGATAAAAATATACAACTAGAAGTTGCAGAAATTATTCAGGGTTAACTGACTTGGACAGAAACTAATGCAACATTTCCAAAGAATTTCCCATAGAGGACTACTAAGAACTTGAAGATAGAGTTTTAACTCATGGATTTCAGTAGCAAGGATGCTGCAAGATTGACCGCTGGGGCCAGGAGAAGTTTGGAGAGGTGTATGGACGTTTATAAGAGGATGCTCACAACACATAATAGATGTCAAACCTCTGCATCAAAAAGAATCTAGGAGTTTCCTGACCGAGAGGAACATTTGAAATAGCTCCAAGACATATTGCAGGATGATGACCTTAGCATACAACAAGTTAAAGGAATCATTGAGAAAGTCATAAAGAGTTTGGTTTCACAAGCCATGGTTGGTAATTTCCTTCTAGAAGACCAGCTCAGGTTAGCTCCACCCAAAGGAGTAGCTCCACCCAAAGGAGTAGAAATTTAGTCACAAATCACTATACATGAAGTGATAGTCATGTTACTGGAGCCTATGGATTTCAATACCATAGCCATAGATGATGCTGCATGGAAAAAATTCATAGGGGCATTAGTTGGGCTCTCCTAATTTTTTGTCTTGTTTACAAGTGGCACTTTTGTAGATTATCCTATTTTATTTCTATTTTCCTAGTGTGAGTCACTAGAAGATGAATTTTGTAAGTCGAAGAGTCAAGGAATCCTAAAAGGCTGGGGTAACTCAAAAGTCATTTCTAAAATGTATAAATAGGGGTAGAATAGAGATTAGAAAGGACTTTTTCTAGCATATAGATGTTGAAGTTATTTGTATGAGAAATACTTCTTTTATGAATAAAGAGAACCAAATTTTGATGGAGGAAGGACTGTATGAGTTTCCAAATGGATTGTGTGGATTGCTAACTGATGAACTATTTATGTTTTATCCTACTATAGAACTATGAGATCGTTCTAACTTGTTGAAATACTTCTACAATTTATGTATTATTTTACTTTCTGTTAAAAATATTGTACATGTGAATGAGTAATGAATGTGTTAATAAATTAGAGCTATCTTTGTTTATCTTTTCTACTATAATTGTGTATGTGGAATTTAATTAGATACCTATAGGATTCCATAAGAAACATTTTTTGTTGTTGGAAAAGTGGTGGAACACCCCTTACTAGTAGGGTTTCCATTGGCTAAGTAACCACGAACCAGGGGCATCTAAGCCATCAAAATCACCCATGGATCGCACCCAGCCTGGACCGCACCAACCCTTAACATGGTTCTATTTTTTTGTATCCGATAAGATTAGAACCGACGACCTTTTAGCTTAGGGGGTATCTTAACCATAACCCACCACCAACTATTCTACATCTCGCGGATGGATTCCATAAGCACCATTACGACACATTACTTAATTAATTATATTCTTTGCTCCCATGGGGGATAGGTTATATTAGAATAGATTAGAATATGGTAGATTTTCTTAACACTGATTCAAGGGTAAGAGTGATAAGACAGAAGGTAAAAACCTACACATCAGGGGTTGAGGATATTACTCAGTAGTCAATTACATTTACTCTAGGAACTTGCATTTCATCCTAAAACTGAAAAATTACATAAACGGTGGACCAAGTCGCAACTGGTAAAACAGACTTAAAACATTCTTTTAATTCTATGGTAGTCGAGACGCTAACCGGATGGATTCCCCATTTCAAACAATAAACGATCTAATTGGGAACAATTATTATGGAGAATCCCTACTGTTGGTACTTGGGATTTTTCCAAGAATCAACACATTTCCCAGGCCATATTACTTCATAGGTCAAAACATGTCTCAGCAAAATAGTTCACGCCACAGAACAACAGATGTCCAAACCACAATCTCTTTGATCATTCATTCATCTCTCCTATTTTTCCATGATCTTTCTACTATACTTCCTAAATATTTACATAGGATTGTGCCTTTACAAAATGGTCCACTTCACCAAAAACTACAAAATCATGACCAAGTCAACTCTTGCCGACTTCTCCTCCTTACGCACTACTCTTTGACTTTGGTTTCTTGTGCATCATATGTATCCATATCGCCTACCAATAGATGAACATCTCATATTTTCCATACTTTCTAAGCTAGGGCCAGAGTACTCATTGTTTGTGTCTACATTCAACTCTAGGAATCTCACAACTTGAAACTGGTGCATACCTTCACTAGTTGAATTCATGGAGTCACTGAACCAAACGAAAAATAATTTAATGAAAATGGGCACCATCAAATCTAGTAAATATCAATATCTTACTACAGGAGTTTTGAATCCAGCCAAAGGCATGAAGAAATTTAAGGATTCGAAGCAACAGGACAAGAAGAAGCTGGACAAACCCAAATCTTCAGATGGAGGTTCAAATCCTAGCAAGGATAAGGAAAAGAAGAATCAAGACAATACTGTTGGTAGGAAACACCCTTCGAAGCAGTTTTTAACACAAGTAATTGTAATGTTGATAATTTTCAAACAATATTGGCTCTTTTTGTCTGGATAAAAAAAAAAAACTCAGCATGGATATCTTAGGAGGGCCCTAAGAATCTTTGATTCTTAGGGCACTCCTAATAGAAACTTGCTTGACTAGTTTATTTGGATGGGTTGAACATCAGTAACAACAAAATTTGACTCTTATGATCTTAATTCTTCATTTTTGTCAATAATCAGGAGGACTATAATTACAGAAGATTAGTAGCTCCTATTTTTCCACTCATCACTCATGTTTGATTAAAATCAGATGAATTTATTAATTATTAATTCAAACTATCCATTTCATGATGTGATAACTATTATTGTCTGATTCATGTGGAAAATTTGGTAAAGCTTCATCAGTTCTGAATTATTTATCTTATCTTAGTTGTCATAAGTTTTAAGGTAAATTTAATGTGATCTTCATGAACCCTACTAACTATATGCTCATTTCTTGTTTCAAATTCATATTTCTGAAATAGGTTGGTATCAGAGTTTGTGATAAAGGTCTAAAGTCACTTTCTAGGTTTTTGACATTGGTTTGGTCACATTATCAAATTATTCTCTGATCAGTTTTAACATTTACCCTAATATATTGATTATATGCTAATATGATCATATTATTATGATTGAATTCGATAAATGAAGGATTAAGGTTTTGGAAATTATTTAGTCATGTTAAAAAATGATGAGTTAACCTGCATTATAAACACATTATGAAATCACAATTAATGATGAAGTAATGGTGGAACTAAGGTTTTGGTAGTCGTGTGGTTTGACGGTTGCTATCTGTCAATCCTTAGCCATGCAAACATCACTTGCAATAACTCGCTTGTGTGACTCTCCTACGTCTCATTATGTTTTGGTAAGTTGTTCTCGAAACCTCTTGTCTCTGCCAATTCACGCTATGATGGAATTACAGGAAGGTTTTTAGGGTTTTAATAAAATAGGGTATTTCAGAGTATTGCTGGTAATGCCTATACTCTTTATAGATTAATTGCATCTTGTAATCCGTGTTTTGAAAACCCTAGAGGTTTGTGTGTCTGCTTCCATGGCTCCAGTGTCTAGGTTCAAACTTATTGGTGATGAATATCTGTATGCTGCTCCTGAGTGTTGAGAGATTGTATCGAGGTATGGATGGTTGGAGTTCCTTTGAAAATTTTCTGGTTTTAATATGGTTGTCTCTAAGGCATTCACATAGTCATTTGATGGGGTTCATGCACATGTGGGAGACATTGTAGTTAAGCTGTCGAAAAAGTTCATTTCTCAAGCTATTTGCTTGCCACAAACTGGTGAGAAGTGGTATAAAGGAAAACATATTAAGAATGACCAATGGAAAAGGTTTCTTACCCCTGCTCATCGACAAACTAAGTTCAAATCCGGCTTCCCATCCCGGTTATTAATGAAGAAATGGAGGGCTCTTCTGGAGCTAATTATCAGGTATGTAACTTGCGAGGGTAGGCTTTCTCAGATGCAATTTTTTCACCTTCGGTTGTTGTTGATATTTAAGGGGTACCCTATCAATATGCCCTTTTTCTTTTTGAACATTTTGCATAAAATGGCATCCACTTATCAGTCTAATGTTGGGGACAAAAATAGGAGTTTATTCCACCATGGGTTAATTAAAATTCTTGTGTCCAGTTGGTTAAAAGAACTAGGTTAGACCTGGGATTCTTTCCTTGTGAGAAATGGGTTTGGGGTTAAAGAGGAATGGCCCAAACAGAGGCCTAGGGTTCGATGTAGGTGGGTAAACAATGAAGAATCTATGCTTAAAATCAAGGACTCTACTTCTCATGATGATTTGGGGGATGAAGGGTTTCAGCCTGACCAAACCCTAAGTCTTGATGATGTAAAAATTGAGGTGGAAAGTAGTGTTGAAACTCCTGCAAATAATTCTCAAGGACGAGGAAGGAAACCCTCAATTCCCATAACTTGTCAAGACAAGAGTTCTTCTCATGCACAGGTTGATATGAAACAAATAGAGGCTAAAGATCAGACTAGCCGTGCTATGGGCAATATGGATATATGAAGAACCACACATAGTATGACAACTGCTCTACTTGCCAGGAGGAATTTGAATGTTGGGGATGTCTCAGTTATTGAGGTGAGTGACTCTTTAGACATTCGACCACATCCAGCTCCCATAGGCACATCTGTGCTAGATCTTAAATACGTTTCCATCTCTACAAACAAGATGGTTAACAATCAGCAAGAGAATCGTGAGGGTAACCAAGAAATTGATAGGAATCCTTACTTAAATAAAGGAGCTCAAGTAAACTTGAAAAGAGAGTCAAAGGACCAAACTGATCCAAATCCTCATGCCCAATTGATTTCTTCCCTGCAAACAGATTTAAAAGAAGCACAAGTTATTCAAACAATTGCCCTCGAAGAAATTAAAGCTTTAAAAGATTAATTGATCACTTGAGTTGAGAAATGGGATGTGTTAAGAGGAAAAAAATTGAAATGCAAAGAAATTATTGAAAGGATTTTGTTTAAGAATCAAATATTGAAAAGACAGAATAGGATTAACAGGACCATGGTTGCCAGGTTCAGGGCTAAATTGAATGAATCTAGGAGAAATGTACCTATTCGATTCTCAGTCAAGTCGGCCTTAAAAACCTGATATTTTGTTTTCCAGTGACTTCTAAATTTTGTCTTTTGTATCTTACATTATTCCTACAGAGGATTTTGGATAGATCTTAAAGGTTAGTGATATTTTGGGTTTGTCAGTTTTGGTTTTCAATTCACGATCTAAACGATTAAATTGAGATATCTACATAATTAAAATTCTACAGATATCTCGCTCATGCTTAATTGATCATCATTAAATTTTTCTAAACAACTTTTTGTTAATATTTACAGGTGTCAAAGAAACTGTTGGGATAAAATTGGATGTTGGTCTACCTTCATGTATTTTGATTGTACGTGGCTACTCAATGAATATTGTTTGGGAATTACAACTGATTTGATGCTCAGTAATTACTTCGTTCCTATTTCTAAGCTTCCGTTGACATGGATTATCCAGTATGGTGTTACTATGATTGGGAGAGTATAATGCTGGATTTTCTCCAGTAAGTTAACCTCTTGGCATATCTTTCTCTCCGAATGATTTTGTAACAGTGTGCCTATGAATCTGGTCATGGTTACACCATATTTGGATATGATTGGGATTTTTTTCTGATAAATAGGATTTCTAGTTAGTCAGTTGTAGTCTTTTAATTTCCTTTATAAGCAACTTCTGAACTGAAGCAAAGGATTGGAATCCTGGAACTTGTGATGAACAAATATAATATAGCACTTAATATTATTCTATTTATTGGTGTTCCTTTAGAACTATTTCTAAGGATTACTATATTTTATAAAGAGACTAAAGACATTAGCTAAGTCTATCAATTATTATCATGCTGTCTTAATGTTGTTTTTCCTATGTTAAATTTATTTCGATTATGAGTTTTGTTTCATTTTCAAATTAATTTAAGATAAAATGTTATTTTATTGTAAGTTGATTTAGATCTATCTCTGCTAAGAGTAGGCTTTCCTAACATTGCAGGATCATAGATCAAAGTTTTAAATAAAACTTGTTATTAGATTATTAATTCCAACTCCCAGTTTGGGATAGTTATATTGCATCTTAGGTCATTATAGATCAAGATTAGGAGCTACTATTATTTTTTGTTTTAGTTTAAGGTATTTGTTAGCATTAGTTAGTCATTTTTACTAGATCTTTTTTTGATTTGAGTGAATATTTGATTAAATATATCTTACCATATACATTCCAAGAGACTCTCTACCTTGAGAGCATATTTTACAGGTAGCAGGGCCTTTAACCTGTGAAAAACAGTTATACCAAACACATACAAGATTGTAGTAAGTCGAGTGTGTGGACTGTTTTTCAGTAGTTGGCCACAATACCCAATAGGTCACATTCGCCAACCAACAAATACCAAATGCACCTACTATCACAAAGGGTGGCATCCAAAGAGTGCACGCATGAACAATACCATAGACATGATGGCACAACTTCTTGAGAATAAAAGCAACCCACTACATGAGGGTGCAAGGAAGAAGGATGGAAGTTCAGGCTCAAACAACAAAGAGAGGTGCCATGCATTGGTTTTTGTTTCTTTAGAATATTCTACGTTCATTATATATTCAGGAGCTTCCAAGCATATGGCCTATGTAGAATACTTCTTCTTGGCCATGTATTCTAGCATTGGTCCAACTATTTGAATGGGAGATGTTTCAGAGATCCAAGCCAAAGGGATTGGCAGGATCGATCTTGATGATGGGTACTTGTTGATGGGCATATGTGACTATGCACACAACGGGGGAAGACAACCCAGACCGGGATCCTTAAAGCAAGCTCCAAGCTATTTGGGATGGTTGTTCCCGACAGGTTTAAAGGCTCTGTTAGCCTGAAAGTATAATTAAAGAAAAGTGTACGGATAAAGCTAACGCTACTGATTATTAATTAGATATATACCTATCTCTGTACAAGTTAATGAATTTTATTAATTACAGTATTAATCAACTAAGTTAAATCAATTTATATTACAAAGATAGAAGTTAAATAACTATTAACAGACTTGATCAATAACAAAGATACATTATATACACCTATACATTAATTAGAAATGAAAAAGAATAATCTGAATGTGACATGAATATAAACATCTGATTCAAATAGATTTTTTAACAATATAATTAACAGAAAAAGAAATTATATTATCCTAACCTAAGTCTTATCCTGATCAGGAGCGTGGCAAATATAATCTTGAAACCGAATCTGCTAATGGGACTATTGCATGAATAATCTTGAGAGCATTCAAAAGAAATTTAGAAAATAACAAGATCATACAACAGGCACATATATCACATGGGTTATGATGTCAATCACCAATTGCACAATATGACATCCATCAACAAAGTTGAAATTAGAATAAGCCGATAATTACACAAGATATATTTGCATAAGCCACCAAAGAGATAATGACAAACATTTAAAAATATGGGAAAAATAACAAGACCAAGCGATACCATAACACATATGAAAAGTAAAAATACTGTAAATATATATAAGTATCACCAGTTTAAAAACACTATATCTGCTGACAGGAAACTGCCTCCAGTTACAGAACGATCAAACAGTAGTCTTATCTTCTTTTTTTCCGGAACTATTGACCCCCCTTTTCAGTACACAAATGTCTCTTTAAATAAACTATTCCCATAGCGAGATGGTTCTACATAACCGGAAACCATAAAATCTAAATCATATCCAATTTCGTTAAAAATGACAAGTGAAACATGTCATTTTTAATATACATTAAATGTTTTGAAATCGGATAGACTCATTTCATATTACAAAATCATAAAATCGAAAAAGGCACTAACTACATAATGACAGCTGGAAAACCGTCCTTGTCAATCGATTTGTTTGCCAATTATGTTGGGATCATCCAGTAAATAGGGGATCGTCAAAATCCGAGACAGGATCCAAAACCATTATCTGCGATACTGCACACAAAGGAAATACAACTAAAACACACACACAAGGAAAATGCAATAAACTGAATGCCAAATGAATTAAACCAAACTAAATACCTGTAAGAAACAACTTGATTATCAACTTATCATAACTTCAAACCTGAAATCAAAAGTAAGTGCACCCCAACCCATTATAAATTCATAGGAGCATTAAAAACCTGAATGTTTACACCCTTTGCTGAACTGTGTGACGGGCCCTTAAATTGCATAAGAGTAATTTGAGCATTAAGCTCTCTTACTTTCTCCTCATTCTTATCATTTTCATTCTACAATTTTAATACCCTACGAATCAAACAATTCTTATGCTTTTTAACACGCAGCAAAGGCTTATTGTCTGCATCTAACTGTTCTTTCAACATTAAATTATCAGCCTTCACAATATTACGATGAGCTGACATCTCAGCTACTCGTCCTTCCATGTTGCAAATTTTATTCAACAAGCAATTAACAAATAGTGGGTGCATCATATCCCCAACCTGGTAGGAATCTGATACATTCATCTCTATGGGATTCTCCTTGGCTGGAGGATAAACAACAGGATCGACCCAAACATCCTTATCAAACGCGGGAGGGATATCATCAACAGGGTTCGAAGTGAACTCATGCCCAACATTACAATTATCATCAGGTAAGACAGGATCTCCTTCATCATCGTCGATCATGACAGTCTTGGCATGAATACCATCATTCACAGGTGGTTTGACAACATTTCCCTTGGCCATGCTTCTAGTAAACCTACCCATCAACTTAGCTTTCGGCCTGATACCCCTTTGTTTACAGGTATCAGTTTTCCTTTTCGGGGTTACTGGAGACAAAGTTGAAGACCTCCTCATGCGTTTGGAGACCAGAGGAGTGCCAGGGCTATTTACAGGAGTGGAAACAGGGTCATGACAAGCGTTGGGGCTCATACGGCCGGTAGGGTTTGACACGGGCTTGCTTGACAAAGGCTTGCATAAAGGCGAGACCAAAACTTGATTAGGTTCTGGTGCCAATGAAAATGAAGCATGACTAGGTTCTTTATGCCTGATACATTCCTCGGGACAGAACGTGCTAGACAAGTGCTAGACAGAACGTGTCATAACCATGAAACCCAAAATCAAATCCTCATAGCATGGGGCACATTATAACAATCAGCCCTAAACATTAATAACATGAGAAAATATAATTCGAATGTCAAATGATAAACCTAGGATAAGATGCATTTGCCTAAATCATTAAGCTTTTGATACTCTAGGTCTTATCTAATTTTCAATAAACCGATCACACATACCCATTATTTAATATTCGAACGACACCTATGATAACATGCCGAACCAAACTATAATCAATCATCCAAGTTTGCAACCTAAATAATGACTATGATAACAAAATCAGAGGGTAAAGATCAAGTGATAAACGTTTGGACAAGGTTTGAAGATTAGGTTTATGGCAAAAGGACATGAAGATCATTAATACTCCTCCGTTAATTGTTAATGTAAATCTATCCAAACTAATAACTTGATAATGGTGATTTTATCAAATAATCTATAGTTTGCAAAGGATTCTTTTAAAAAGAAATTCAATGATTCAGTAGCTCACAAAAATTCATTATTTCAGTAGCTGGTAATTCATTAGATTTGTCCCTTTAAAATTTGAACATTTCATCAAAACAAAATAGGATTTTGTTTGATGAAATATGTTTTTTAAAGGCTGTTGAGCAGGGGCACAACAGATGGCGACTGACTGGGCGGAACAGTTATCTTTGCTTCTTAACCTGAAACCATGCAGTCAAAGAAATTAGATCCTTTATGTGTGTCATTGTACATGCATCATCATTTTACCGTCTTAAACAGATTTAGGCCTCTCATATTTCTAAATATTACCAGAAACTTACAGTCTTAATTATTTTTAATGAATATTGAGTTTCTAACAACGATCAGTTCAAAAGAAGTAAAACAATAAATGGCTTGGTTTTAAAGAATACAATCTCAATACCATAAGCATGGCCCTGCTGCCAGCAGGCATATATATCCTCGATAGGGTTGCTTCAAAGCCCAAAGAATGCCAGTATCCCATCTGCTAGTTATAAATATACAATTCTGGTTAGGTTGAGTTGTTAACCTTGTTTTTATTTTAATTTTAGTACTTCTGAAGGCCATGATTCTGGATTGGTAACCAGATAGTAACCATGTCAGTCACCAGTCTGCACCACAATAAATAAACCGGCTCGTAATGAGACCTTTTATCCTTTAGTGTTTTTCCAAGGGCCATTGCCCAGGCTTGGTAACCAGAAACGACAATGTTACTGAATGCAAACCTATGATCCTGAACAGACTGGCTCGTTATGAGACCCTCTGTCCTTTAGACTATTTTAAAGAATATTCATCTCCAACCAAGGCCAGAATGTAGTATTGATTAATCTACAGTGAGATTATCTTAGCAGATGGGGAGGCAGACCTAATTCTCTTTACGAGAAGGGATGGCGTAAAATATTTAAAAGATAACCTTGCCAAAAATTGCCTTAGTCCCTTTGGAAAAATCTTTGTCAAGACTCATATTAATGATTACTATTAACATGATCTAAGAATTTCTGGTAAAATCTAGAAAGATGGAAACCTGTTTACTCTTCAAGACATAAAACAGTATGACAATTTTCAGGATAGTAATACCTTTGTGCATGGTTTACAGATCAATCGCAGAACCTGATAAAAAGACATTATCTTGAGGTTTGATAGATTAATCAGACTCAAAATGTGCAAACAAAACAACAAATCAATGTGAGAAAAATGTCCAAATCAAACAAATCAAATAAACTCATTAACCAATTCCATAAACCAAGCACACCACACCAGATATGTATAGGATAATCCCTTGAGGGGGATCAACAAAAATATTTCTTGATCAGATGACCATTCACTGGAAGGTTGTCAATGTCACCCTGCAATGTCTGTAACCTGAAAGTACTAGGACCACGTTTTTCTGTAATAATAAATGGTCCCAGCCACAGGTATTGGAACTTCATGTGTTTTCCTTTGTCTTCGTGCTCCTTGTCCCATTTCAGAACTAGGTCACCTACTTCCAAATCCCGACTGGCTGATTTTCTGAGATCAAACCAGTGCTTCACGGTCTGTTGGTGTTTATCAAACTTTTTCCTAGCCAACTCTCTATCTTCTTCCATTTTATGGAAGGTGTTAATTCGATGCTCCATGGAAGAACATGGTGTTTCCTGCACTGACTGGGAGAGCTATAAAGAGGGTAAAAATAAATGAGGAGGCAAGATATCTTCCTTGCCGTATACTAGGAAAAAGGGAGAGTTTCCTAAGGCAACTTTGGGAGTCACTCTGTCAGCCCACAAGGCATTCGATAAGGCGTTGTGCCAATTCCTATGATGATTTACCACCGTACGTTTCGGAATCTTGATTAAGTTTTTATTAGAGGATTTAGCTAACCCGTTACCCTGGGGATAATAATCAGCTGAATACTTTAACTTTATACCCTTTTCCAATGCATACTCAGTTAATTTAACAGAAGAAAAATAAGTTGCATTGTCAAAAACCAAAGATTTAGGAACACCAAATCTGGTGATAATAAAAGAATCGAGGAATGATATCACCTGTTCCGAGTTAACAACTCACAAGGGGATGGATTCAACCCATCTAGTGAAATAGTCTGTGGCTGTCAAAATGTATTTATGCTACTGTGAAGATGCTGGTGTGATTGGACCGACGATATCCAGACCCCATTGCTGAAATGGGACTTCAATAATAACTGGCTAGAGGGGTAACGCTGCTTTCTTCAGCCTGCCTCCTGCTCTCTGACACTCCTGACACTTCCTGGAAAAGTGATATGCATATTTGAACAACGTAGGCCAGTAGTAACCAGCTTTAAGTATCTTATGTGCAGTGGTTTCTCCGCCAAAGTGTCCTTCGGTTGGTCCTGCATGTAGTTGAGATAACACATTATCAACCTCATTTCTTTCTAGACAACGAAGGAGAACTCCTTCGAAATTATTTCTAAACAAAATATTATCAATCAGCTGATAAGGGGCAGATCTCAATCTAAAAGCTCTTTTATTACGTGGGTCTAAATGTTTAGGAGCATTCCCATGCAATAGAAAAAACTTAATATCATTATACCAAGAATCAGGAGGAGTGGAGATCGGAAAAAATTCCCTTTCAAACAAAGAAGGTTCACCAAAGAAGTGCAGATCAGATTCAGAACTGTTCAAAGATCCAGCTGCTAGCTTACAGAGTCCTTGTCCCCTGAAAATTTTTAGAGGCTTAATTTCTAGGTCGTATTCCTGAAAAGCTGTAACCCGGCTCGCTTTTCACCCAGGTCCCTTTGTACCAAGAGATTTCTAACTGCGGAATATGGCACAATGACCTTGGTATGAGATTTCAGCAAATATGGCTAGAAATGTTTGACAGACTTAAAAACAGTGAACGCTTGTTTGTCCACTTTTGGGTAATTCAGTTCTGCACCATTCAAACCAGAACTTGTAAAAGCGATGGGAGCTTCATTATTTTCCTGATTTTTCTGTGTTAGGATGGCAGCATATGAAGAATCAGAAGCAAACATGTACAAGATAAATGGCTTAGAAAAATCTGGGCTTGTTAAGGTGGGAGCTTCAGCAATAACTTTTAAGATGTGATGAAAATATTGCTTCTCTTCAGCAGACCATTTAAATTTAGCATCTTTCTTGATCATTTTCTGAAGCGGCCTAACAATTTCCGTGAACCCAGGAATAAATCTAGAAACAAAATTTATCTTCCCAAGAAATGACTGCATAGACTTCTTTGAGTGAGGCATTGAAATATGTGATATAGCACAGGTACGTTCTGGGTCAATATTGATGCCTTGTTTAGAAACAACAAAACCCAGTAACTTACCTTCCGTAACTGAAAAGATAGATTTCTTAGGATTTAGCGAAATCCCATATTTCCTACAACGCTCAAAAACTCTCCCGAGATGAGTCAAATGATCAGTTCTTTTTTTTGAAAAGATAGTATTATCATCAAGATAAATAACGACAAACTTACCGATCAGACCTCTGAATTCGATGTCCATTTCCCTTTGAAATGTTGCTCTGGCATTTATTAAACCAAATGGCATCTTCCTATAGGCACAGGTTCCCCAAGGAGTCCTAAAGGTTGTTTTCAACTGGTCAGCTTTGGATACTAACACTTGGTTGTACCCTAAAAATCCATATAGAAGTGAAAACATTTCAGATCCAGAGACCTGTTGCAAGATTTTCTCCATTGGAGGAACAGGATAATTGTCCTTGTCTGAAACCTTATTCAGGTTTCGGAAATCGACGCATAACCTGATATCACCATTTTTATTTCTGACGGGAACAAGATTTTCCACCCATTGCGCATACCGAACCGGGAAAATTATTCTGGCGGCAAGGAGTTTATTCAGCTCCTTCTTGACAGCTTGTTCTAGGCTAGGATGCATTTTACTCAATTTTTGTTGAAAATGTTTAGCCTCTGGTTTCATGGGAATAACATGTTGCATTATATTAGGATCGAATGTCTTAATATCCTCATACGTCCATGCAAAAATGTCTTTAAACTCATTAAAGAGTCTTATGAAGGCTGTTTTTTCCTGGGGAGTACACATACTGCCCAGATTGACACATTGAGGGTCGTGTTCAGTGCCTATATTTACAATTTCAGACTGCATAATGGAGCTATTGGTTTTACATTTCCTTTTAGCTTTAAATTTATCCTTCAAGTCATAGAATTTCTCAAGTTTGATTACTGATCTAGGAAGAGTACTAACCTGATTGAGATATTCCTGAATTGAACAAGGCTTATGAATTACCGCAAAATTATATAGATCCTCATCGTGAGTCATTTCGTCAATGACCGCATCTTTAAAAGTATTCTTTAAAGTCATAAAATCGATCAACTGCTCATCGTTGTCAAAGACTCTCCAATTTGCTATGTTGTCAGGTATAGAAGGTCTGAAAAGCAATTCAACCGAGAAAGAATCAGTACGCAAACCTTCAGATGGAATTAACCTTGAAGCAACATTAGCTAAAAGATCAGCTTCCTGATTTAGATAATGAGGGATAGAACTTATGTTAAAGGCTTCAAATGCTAATAGTAAATTCCATACCTCTGCCTGATAATTTCTCAGATGTCCAGCAATGTAATGTATAGTGTTACGTACCTGTATAACAATTATCTCAGAGTCTCCCAACACTACCAAATCTTTGGCTCCCAGGTCAATTTCTTTTTTCAGCCCTTGAACCAGAGCTTCGTATCCAGCCACGTTGTTGGTGCATTCAAATTCTAACCTGCAAGCTATGAAATAGCTTTTCCCATAGGGGTCTATCAGCAAGAAACCTGCACCAGCCCCTTCTTTTGACTTAGATCCATCGAAATATAAAGACCAGAGACCATTGTTCAGATCTAAGTGTACCGCATTTGGGACTGGAATTTCATCTGGAACTTGCAAAAAATGGCAAATTTTAGACTGCTGTTCTGCACCTATGATTGATGAAGTTTCAGCTTCAAGGTCCCCAAAGAAAGAGTCTGCCATATAGTTTCCCATTATGGTATCAGTGAATAATACCGGTTCATTTGAGTCATCCAATTCGGTGACGGTATGCTTCATATAGCGTTCTCGATCAATTCTGATCTTGTTCGGGAAACCATTATGAGATATCCATAAGTGTGACAAGTCAGTAGCAAAATATCCCTTCAGTTTCTCAGACCAATCTCTCCTAAGAAATAGACCATATGCTTCTGGGATATTCGCTACAATTATGTCAATGATAAAATGGACTTGAGGATTCGAAGCTAACCTAATCAACACCTCTTTCAACTTACCTATTACTTTCACGTTTGAACGGTCAAGCTGCACAATACTTGTATCGCAAGGCATAGGGACAGCATTAAGTTTTTTACATACAGAGTATGTCATAACATTCTTTGAGGCCCCTGAGTCTATCATATAGTTTTTCACTTTACGATTGCATATTTCAAATGTAATTAAAAAAGGCAGAGTTGAAGAATCAGATTTCTTGCCTATGGATGATGCATTGACTGAAAATTTTGTTGGGTTATCTTTGGTGTTAGCAAGGTTGTTTTGAATTGAAGTATTTTTTCCACTTTTACTTGGAGATACCCCTTGCATCATTTTATCTCTAATCATAGGTAAATTAAGGAGTTCATAGATAGAGATGTTGGCTCTAATTTTCTTTAAATCTTCAATCAAATCGTATTCTAAATCAAGAGAGGGTGTAGATTTACTACTTGCAGGTTGGGTTTTTGTTTGAGCAGCTGAACTATTATCTGTAGCAGTTGTAGAAGGTTCCCCCGAGGGCTAATCTTTCTTGCTTCTAGTGTTATACTGATGCTGATTTACATTGACAACACCTACATCTTCATCATCAATCAATTCTGTAGTATCGTAGAAGTGGCTGATAACTTGAGGAGGTTTATCTTCTGTGTCATTATCTTTGTCTTGGGTACCTTCAGAATTCTGTCCTGAAGATTGAGTTTCGTTTTCAGCTGATGTTTCTAGACCTGAAACTAATAACTTGAGGAAACTGTTAATTTCATCAACATTATTAGCTTCAGAGGGTGGGGTCTGTCTAGGAGCTGTATTTGGGAATGGCACTCTGAAAGGTTGTCTAGGTGGTTCTTTATTAGGGGTGTTTTCAGAAGTACCTTTCTTTAAATCGATGATTTCATTAGACAATTTTTTAATAACTCTTTGGAGGCTATCTAGGTCTAATGCATCCTGGATTTTTTTCTCAGGCATTGTGGTTTTAGAGGGACTCTCAGTCTTCTTACGAGAAGAAGATGTAGAATCTGTGTCTATCCCAGGGTTTGCCTTTATGGAAGACATATCTTTCTCAACCTTAATCGCTTCTTTAAAGTTTTTAGCAAGGGTAAGTTTGGCCTTTTGTCTGACAAGAATGGCCATTGACACAGGCAAGGCTGAAGTTTAAAATTCAATAATGACATCCTCAGCTAGCCTTGAAGCAGCAGGAATCCTATTTCTTAGAGTTAGGAATCACTGGTTAAAATCTTTGACCTTTTCCTTGGTTTCCATGCGAATTATAGACAATTATAACACCAAGGAAGCTAGAGTCTTCTTGTCTCCAAACTTATTCATGAAAGCAAGGTCGAACTCGTTCCAGCTGGTAATGGAACCAGCCGTAAGCAAAAAATACCATGTCGAAGGTTTGCCCTCAAATGTATAAGGGAAAAGTCGGCAGACTACATCTTCATGTTCAACATCCAAGAGCCGAACTGCTAGCATAAAATTCTTGACATGGTCTTTGGCTAGTTCTTTCAGCTCAGGGTTGAACTTGGGTAACAACTTCTCAGGATGCTTAGGTAAAGGGTGTTGATCGCCTGGGACATCCACTGCATCCTGAGCTAACCATGGCATATTAGCATTAGGGTTTGGGGGGTTTACACCTGCCATGTTCCTTGGTGATGGTGGTGGTGAAGGTGGTATTTGAAGAATGCAAGGAGGTGAATGAGGTGGTTATGGTGGTTGACCAGCCCCTCCTGAAGCAGGTGGTCCTGAAGAAGATGAAGGTTGATTGGTGCCTGTTATAGAATGAAGTAATTGATAGTTAGGGGGGACACCTACAGGTTGCTCCGGTTCTTCAGAGGAGGACTCAGTATGATGAATATGGGGACACCTGATCTGAGTAAGAGACAATTCCGTAGGTTGGGTCCCGGTGAGTTTCGAATAAGCCTTGGTTAAAATTCTCTGGGATTCATTTATGGCCTGTTCGACCTGGTCAATTTCTTCAGGTTGGCGAATACCGGGAGAGTTGAACTGAGAGATAAGGTTCCAAACGGAGTCATTCAGTGGGACTTCACCCGATCGTGATGACCTGAGAGTACGTGGCTATGATGATGACTGTATTTGAGGGGTGATAGGATGATTAACTTTGTCTATAAGATTGTTTTCATCAGCCATTAGCTTAAGATGGCCCTCCTTCTAGCGCCATTGTTGACGGGCATATGTGACTATGCATGCAACGGGGGAAGACAACCCAGACCAGGATCCTTAAAGCAGGCTCCAAGATGTTTGGAATGGTTGTTCCCGACAGGTTTAAAGGCTCTGTTAGCCTAAAATTATAATTAAAGAAAAGTATACGGATAAAGCTAACACTACTGATTATTAATCAGATATATACCTATCTCTGTACAAGTTAATGGATGTTATTAATTACAGTATCAATCAAATAAGTTAAATCAGTTTATATTACAAAGATAGAAGTTAAATAACTATTAACTGACTTGATCAATAACAAAGATACATTATATACACCTATACATTAATCAGAAATGAAAAAGAATAATCTGAATGTGACATGAATATAAACATCTGATTCAAATAGATTTTTTAACAATATAATTAACAGAAAAAGAAATTATATTATCCTAACCTAAGTCTTATCCTGATCAGGAGCGTGGCAAATATAATATTGAAACCGAATCTGCTAATGGGACTATTGCATGAATAATCTTGAGAGCATTCCAAAGAAATTCAGAAAATAACAAGATCATACAACAGGCACATATATCACATGGGTTATGATGTCAATCACCAATTGCACAATATGACATCCATCAACAAAGTCAAAATCAGAATAAGCCGATAATTACACAAGATATATTTGCATAATCCACCAAAGAGATCATGACAAACATTTAAAAATATGGGAAAAATAACAAGACCGAGCGATACCATAACACATATGAAAAGTAAAAATACTATAAATATATATAAGTATCACCAGTTTAAAAACACTGTATCTGCTGACAGGAAACTGCCTCCAGTTACAGAACGATCAAACAGTAGTCTTATATTCTTTTCTCCTGAACTATCGACCCCCCTTTTCAGTACACACATGTCTCTTTAAATAACCTATTCCCATAGCGATATGGTTCTACATAACCGGAAACCATAAAATCTAAATCATATCCAATTTCGTTAAAAATGACAAGTGAAACATGTCATTTTTAATATACATTAAATGTTTTGAAATCGGATAGACTCATTTCATATTACAAAATCATAAAATCGACAAAGGAACTAACTACATAATGACACCTGGAAAACCGTCCTTGTCAATCGATTTGTTTGCCAATTATGTTGGGATCATCCAATCAATAGGGGATCGTCAAAATCTGAGACATGATCCAAAACCATTATCTGTGATACTGCACACAAAGGAAATACAATTAAAACACACACAAAAGGAAAATGCAATAAACTGAATGAAAAATGAATTAAACCAAACTAAATACCTGTAAGAAACAACTTGATTATCAACTTATCATAACTTCAAACCTGAAATCAAAAGTAAGTGCACCCCAACCCATTATAAATTCACAGGAGCATTAAAAACCTGAATGTTTACACCCTTTGCTGAACTGTGTGACGGGCCCTTAAATTGCATAAGAGTAATTTGAGCATTAAGCTCTCTTACTTTCTCCTCATTCTTATCGTTTTCATTCTGCAATTTTAATACCCTACAAATCAAACGATTCTTATGCTTTTTAACACGCAACAAAGACTTATTGTCTGCATCTAACTGTTCTTTCAACTTTAAATTCTCGGCCTCCACAATATTACGATGAGCCGACATCTCAGTTACTCGTCCTTCCATGTTGCGAATTTTATCGAACAAGCAATTAACTAATAGGGGGTGCATAATATCCCCAACCTGGTGGGAATCTGATACATTCGTCTCTACGGGCTTCTCCTTGGCCGGAGGATGAACAACAGGATTGACCCGAACATCCTTATCAAATACGGGAGGGCTATCATCAACAGGGTTCGAAGTGAACTCATGCCCAACATTAAAATTATCATCAGGTAAGACAGGATCTCCTTCATCATCGTTGATCACAATAGTCTCGGCATGAATACCATCATTCACAAATGGTTTGACAACATTTCCCTTGGCCATGCTTCTAGTAAACCTACCCATCAAGTTAGCTTTTGTCCTGATACCCATTTGTTTACAGGTATTAGTTTTCCTTTTTGGGGTTACTGGAGACAAATTTGAAGACCTCCTCATGCGTTTGGAGACCAGAGGAGTGCCAGGGATATTTACTGGAGTGTACACAGGGTCATGACAAGCGTTGGGGCTCATACGTCCGGTAGGGTTTGACACAAGATTGCTTGACAATGGCTTGCGTAAAGGCGAGACCAAAACTTGATTAGGTTCTAGTGCCAATGAAAATGAAGCATGACTAGGCTCTTAATACCTGATACATTCCTCGGGACAGTCAAACTGATAGTGGCAGAAATCTGAAAAATCATTAGACTCAATGAACTCATCCCAAGTCCTGTTTAACTTCGACAGTTCCCTCTCAATTAATATTCGGACCAAGCCATGATGGAACAAACTATGACTAACATGCTTTGGGCCCTTTTTAATTGCAGAGGACAATTTAAACAGAGTTTGCACCAGATAATATGGTAGATTCAGTGGGAAACCAATAAAAATAGACATCAACCGCAGATGGTAAACATAGGCTGAAGACAGGCGTCCTTCATAGGTCACGTACCTGTGTATTAAGTCCAAGACCGGGTGCCATTCCTTTTTAAATTATTTCTGGGCCACTCCAGCTCTAAACGATACCTCTTGACAGGGGTTCTTCAATAGCTGCCGCCATTTGGTTATATCCATTTGTTTATACTTAAACCACCTTTGGCCTGTTAATGGCAGACCGGTTGGAACCGCAACTGAGCGTTCATCTACTTGAAACTGGAGATCACCAACCTTAACCTGAAAGTTGGCCAAAGACACAGCAAACACCCTTGTCACTTCAGGGTTCGAATCTGAAAACTTACTGATAAATGGCAACCATCCCACAGCCTCGACCTTTGCTAACAGTTCAGGGTTCGAAACAAGTAGCTTCATCTCACAGGGCTCGACTCTTACCACCGACGCCATGACTGACTGTGCATATGCACGTAAAACCACCTAGACGAGGAACTCAAACTCATAACACAACAGAGAACCAGAGAGTGAACACTTAGGGCACGGACCCAGCAAAAACCCTAAGCAATGCAGCCCTATACATTCATAAATCGACAGCACCATGAGCAGACGCAGCCGAAAATCCTGAAAACTCAGCATGAAGGGAATGATAACGCAAACAGGCAGTTACAATGAGAAATGATGGCAAAAAAATCCAAATCGAACTGATATTGCCATTATTTACCCAGACTACAGGTGTTAACCGATCATGAAGCCACGACGTTGGTTACATACTAACCATTGAATGTGATGGGCAGATTCGAGTACAAGCGCAATGATAGAAGATCAACCTTACAGCAGGTGGATCGACTTCAGAGGAGATGGCATGAGTCGAAATAATAGTAAGGATTAAAACCTTTGAACGTTGATGCTCAGACCTTAAGGTACAACAGCATTACCTTCAAAGGTGGCAAATAAATTACATGGGGCACGTAACATAACCATCATGTCAACTTTGACCCTTCGCATGCGATAATATAGGTGACAATACAGATCATATTATATAAGGTCGAGATTAATATTCATGCTTGGATCATGCAAGACTCAAAGGTTAAAATACAAGCGCTAGACAGAACATGTCATAACCATGAAACCCAAAATCAAATGCTCATAGCATGGGGCACATTATAACAATCAGCCCTAAACATTAATAACATGAGCAAATATAATTCGGATGTCAAATGATAAACCTAGGATAAGACGCATTTGCCTAAATCATTAAGCTTTTGATACTTTAGGTCTTATCTAATTTTCAATAAACCGATCACACATACCCATTATTTAATATTCGAACGACACCCATGATAACATGCCGAACCAAACTATAATCAATCATCCAAGTTCGCAACCTTAATAATGACTATGATAACAAAATCAGAGGGTAAAGATCAAGTGATAAATGTTTGGACAAGGTTTGAAGATTAGGTTTATGGCAAAAGGACATGAAGATCATTAATACTCCTCCCTTAATTGTTAATGTAAATCTATCCAAACTAATAACTCGATAATGGTGATTTTATCAAATAATCTATAGTTTGCAAAGGCTTCTTTTAAAAATAAATTCAATGATTCAGTAGCTCACAGAAATTCATTATTTCAGTAGCTGGTAATTCATTACATTTGTCCCTTTAAATTTTGAACATTTCATCAAAACAAAATAGGATTTTGTTTGATGAAATATGTTTTTTAAAGGCTGTTGAGCAGGGGCACAACAGTACTTCAGTAATGTTTTGTTTGTAATTGAATTGGAAATGAACCTACTCTTGATTTACCAAATGACTCACATTGGTGAATCCAAGAGAGTAGCATTTACCCTACACACAGTGGAGATAACAAAAATATCTACAAACAAGGTGGAGGCATTGGGGTTTGTTGATCATCATACAAGAATGTACAAGTTCTCTCATTTCCTTCCGCACTCCAGAGGAAATGAACGTCTGTCCCATGCCAATGATGCAAGAATTTTGTCGCATGATATATATGGCCATCTAAACTACATATACCTCCAGGAATTGAACAAATAAGGCATGGTGGAAGGGCTTCCTTCTATCATGTTCTGATATGGCACATACAAAGGATATGTAGCAAGAAAGCATATAGAGTGTAGCTACGATAAAGGGAGAGAAAGGAGAGCTACCCAAGTGATTATATTAGTGCATTCATATCTTATTTGGTCTCTTCCCACACCCTCTTATGGGGGATCAAGGTATGTTTTGACTTTCATAGATGATTTCTCAAGGTACTGCTGGTTGTATTTCCTCAAACTAAAATGTGAATTATTTGAGACTCTCAAAGATTGGAAAGCCCTGGTTGAGAATGCATGTAGAAAAAATATCAATGTCCTTAGGACTGAAAATGGAAAGGAGTATGTGAACAAGAGTTTATAGAAGCTCTGTGATGAATGTGGAATGCAAATGCAGCATTCGGTGCCCTACACACCACAACAAAATAGGTTGCAGAGTGTAAGAACAGGGTTGTTAATGAGTTGGCTATTTGTATGATTGAAGAAAATGATTTGAATCATAAGATATGGGCTACTTTGCTACATACATCCAAAACATAGCTCCTCGCAAATATTTGGATGGAAAAACACCATATGAAGCTTGGTTGGGTCATAGGCCAATTGTTTCACATTTCAGGTTATTTGGGTCAAAGGCTTGCGCAAGGATTCCTCTAGGGAAAATAAAATACTTGAAACCTTAAATAAAGGAGTCCATCATGGTTGTATATGTTGAATATGCAAATGGATACAAGCTCTTTTATCCCTCATCTAGGAATGCATTCATAGAAAGGAGTGTACAGTTTGAAGAGGAGCTCATGCAAGATTGAGTGTTATACTACAACATCCTTCAAGACTCATCATAGAGAATCGATACCACTAAGGTTAGGATCACTCCAAAGTGAGTGTTATTCTATGGAATTCACATATAAATGTAGGTATACTCTCAATACAAGAGTAATGTTTGCAAAGAATATCTTGACTGAATGTAGATACCATCCCTATCGTCCGTGAGGACTCATCATCGAGAATCCTTACCACTGATGTTAGGACCAATCCCGAGTGAGTTTTATTCTATGGTATCCATAAATGAATGTGGGTACTTTCCATGCAAGAGTGACATCTGCAAAGCATATATTGACCATACCTAAGAATCGACCCTATTATTGATGAGGACTCATCGTAGGACATCCTCAACATGAAAGTTAAGACCATTCACAAGTGAATGTTATACTACAGTACCCACAAATGAACGTGGGTACTCTCCACGTGAGACTAACAGCTGCAGGGCCATCCTTGGCTAGTAAGGACCACTCTCATGAACAAAATGTTATAACTGGAAGACCATACTATCGTCCATAAGTGAATGTCAGACCTTGTCAACATATTTAGGCATGCTTGGCCTCTTTCATGATGGAGCATCGCTGTCATCCATCATCGATGTCAGTCTCATAATCACTCAACATTTTTCGAGAGGATCCATATTATCAACCTTATTCCCTTTTGTTTGAGGAGGGTTCATACCTATGACCCACTCTTCCTTTTTGAGGAGAGTCCATATATTCGACATGTTCCTCCTCTCTGAAGAGAGTCAATATCTTTGACTTGTTCTTTGTTTCCGAATAGAGTCTATATATTTGAATTGTTCTTCCTTTTTGAAGAGAGTCGATATTGTCAACCTGTTTCTCCTTTCTTACAAGGGTCCATATCTTTGAATTGTTTCTCCTTTCTGAGAAGGTTCCATATCCTCCACCTATTTCTCATTTCTGAGAAGGATCCATATATTCATCGTTCCTCCTTGTGAGGAAATATCTATATCAACATCACTATTCCTCCTTATGAGGAAATTCTATAGTATCATCATCACTATTCCTCCTTGTGAGGAAAGTCTTTTCGAACTACACCAAGATTTTCACAGAAGCTTGGTCAACACATCAACAATTTGCTCATCAGTACCACATACTGGAGTTTTATATCTCCCTTCAGTACCATATCCCATAGGATTCTATGTCACATTTATGCAACTCTAGTTCTCAGAAAGAATAACTATGGTGTCCAACTCCATGTAAAATAGACCTGGCATCAGTTTTTTGCGGCCAAATCGCTTCCTAACTAGTGGATCAAGCTGCAATGTACTCTGCTTTAGATGTACTTAGAAAAATACCGGATTGTTTCTTAGTAAACCATGAGATCATAGAGGATACCAGGAAATAAAATTCAACTGAGGTGGTATTTTTTCCTACAACACTTCGTGCCCAATCTAGATCCATATATCTATATAATTTGTAGTCATTACCTCTACCATTGTAAATTCCCAAGTCTATCATACCTTTTATATACCTTATCACATTCTTTGCATCTATCAGGTGAACCCGTATAGGTTTAACTAGATACTGACTCAAGGTGTTCACAACAAAGAATATATCTGGAATTTTGTTCATCAGATACATTAATTACCCAATAATCTATATGTACTGAGTCATATCCACTAACTCTGATGTCTCATCAGAAAACAACTTCAAGTTGGTGTCCATGGGTGTGGCCATGTCTTTACAATCCAACATATCAAATCTTCTTAATATTTCCACAACATACTTTCCCTGGTTTGGAAATATTCCTTTTGGGCTCTGCCACACTTCTAGCCCTAAAAAATAATGAATCAATCCAATATCTTTCATCTTGAATTATCCAGCTAACTTATTCTTTCTTTCTGTGATCCGTTTCTCATTTCATGTCGAAAATAAGTCATCCACATACAAAAATAGTATGTTAGGTTCATCATCCATAACCTTGAGGTAAAGGTTAGGATCAACTTTACTTTTGGTAAATCCCAAGCTTGTCAAGAAGCTATCTATTCTTCCATACCAAGATCTAGGAGATTGCTTTAGTTCATACAGATCCTTCTTCAACTTGCATACATGAGTCACTCTATATTCAACTTCAAATCCTTGTGGTTGTTCGATATAAATATCTTCCTCAATCATACCATCAAGGAATGTTTTCATTACATCCATATGGTGTAGATCCCACTTTATCATTGAAGCAAGTGTCATGATGGTTCTGATGGAAGTGTACCTTGCTACTGGAGAAAATGTCTCTTCATAATCAATTCCCTCTCTTTGAGAGAATCTTCTAGCCACAAATATTGCCTTACCTCCATCGGCAACACGTTTTATCTTGAAAATATACTTGGAAGATACCACACATATTACTAGATATCATCTCAGGTTACTAGCTACTAGTATCCCTTCATCTTGAACTTTGTCGAAAAGTTCATCTTGCACCCATCGGTGAGCTTGTTAAATTCTATAGGTTTCCATATTCAACCTTGTAGAAAATGTTAAGATATTCATCACTCTAGGTGATATTCAAACTCCTTATATAACTAGATGTGCTTATCTATGGGTTCCTTGTGAGCTTGTACAAATCCTATTCTGCACAAGCAGTTCGTTTCTCGATATATACTTCTACTTCACTACAGAAGTGTGTCTGGTGAATAGAGTATGTCATGTCATAGTCTATTCTTTCTTAGAGAAACTAAAAAACTTGCTTTTTATAGTTGTTCTTTTAGATCCATATGGAAGACACTACGTAATTCCCTTCAGGTCTCAGAACCATATCCTAGACATCATTCCCCATGATTAACTATTTCTCTTTGATCATAGCTTATTCCATTGCTGGAAGGGTTTTCATCAATGATGCCACTCGACCGTGCCACATAAATAGAGTGTATACGAGGCCTCTTACTTTATTTTGGAAGTCCCACCATAATTTTATTCATCTTCAATTATCTCTCGTGCCCAAGATAGTCTTGATCTCTCGAGGTGGATCTATCGCTCTCTTATATTCTTCTAAAGCTCTTTCTTTCATTGTGGTGTCTATGACCCTGAGAGCTTCAGTTTCATCTTCATGTGTGTTTATTGGAGTGAATCTTGAATTTTCGTCAAATGTTCTTCAGAACAAGTCTCATACTTTTCTTGTAGGATATTGTCTGTGATCTTTCCTACAAGTCAAATGTACTAGTTGGATGGTTAGAAACATTTCATTGGACGTATGCATAATGACAAATTATTATGCATCATGCAACTATTTTAGCCAATAAAACATTCATCCATATCTCACATAAACTTTCCATATGCCTTCCATTTCTACCATAACATCATTTATATTGTGCACTAATCCAATGTGTCAGCAAAGAGGTTTCATTTTAGATAAGTAACAATGGAGTGTTGTATAACACCATGGGATACTTACCCATAACATGCATATTAGTAGTATACTGTCATTAATGTAAACATTCTATCATGCACAATACACAACATATATAGGAAATAAAATTCAAATACTTATTCTTTTTTGTTTGGTAGATTCCTTCTTGTTCTTTTTCTTCATCTCCTTCTGGATATCCAACTTCTTCTTTGAACAATGAAATTGCTTCAATCTGATGTTTGCTTGAAATATTTTCTAGAATGTTGCTTATGGTGGTCCTACGGTTTGATGGAGAAAACCTATATTTTCAACTTAGGTATATTTTAGATATGATTAGATATAAATATGTGCCTCCTCAACGAGAGCGGAGAAAAATACTCATTTTCCAAAAAATGTGATCAGAACTGCAAAATATCTGATGCCCTAGTTTTCTTCAATTTCTTCTACATAATTTCCTCATATTGTTTCTAATTTATCTCCAAAGGTACTACTCCTATGTGTTTGAAAATTTGCCCTAAGATATCTAGTTATGTATTATTTCTAACCACAAGAGTTAGAGTAGAATTGGTTGCACCAAGTGGGACTTATGTGAATTTTCCCAAGGTGAATTATTTGAGGACTGTTCAGCATAGAAAACCTGTATGGACTGCCACATGTCATTGTTTTAGATTTCAGGAATGAAACATTTACGATAGAAACTATTATCTATTCCCTATATGTAATTTCTTGCAACATTTATTTTGAACCTTCCTATCCTGAGATATAGCAATGTTCCGTAGGCCACGTGTTTAAGGATGAATCCTGGGAGAGGCTGGAACCCTGAGATGGAGGAATCATATCTCCTATATTATAGCGAATCAGAGGCTAAAAATTTCAAATAGGGTACATCAGTATTTCATATTCGTCCTATAAAAGTTTTGGCTCATAATCCTTCTCCAATCTTCAGATATATAAAAAGTCCCAACATGACTAGTTTTAGTCTTCTAGGGTTTTCATGTATGAAACCCTAATATTCAATAGATGTAGTTGTAGCAGTGTTTCATCTGCACAAAAAATTCTTTCAGGGTATCTCAGATACCATGTTAAGTTTTTAATGGTTATATTTTATCTTATAACATTTAGCATCATAACAACATAACAATAAGCAAAATGATCACTGAAAGATAGACAAGCACATCCACAGAAAAGAACACGAAGATTTCTCGTGGGAAACCCTCATGTTGAAGAAAACCCAACAAATATTCCTGTGTATAAGATGTATCAAATGTACAAGACAAGACCCCATCTAGGTATGCCTCCCTCCAGCATATATATATATCCTATGCGTTATACAAAAGTGAGTGTGTGTTCAAATGAGGAACACAACTCCTCTATTTATACTCTTTTTGTCACTTGATTTTTAACCGAACAAGTTGGCCCCACTTGATTGAATGGGATGAATTCACTTAGGAAGAATCAATACAATATTATATTATATTCATTAGGGTACTATTGACCTAACTTACAATGGAAAATTTACCTCATGACTCTTTGATGAGCAATTACAATAGTAACACCTCGACAGAGGAATAATAACATCTCCCTTGGGTTACATCAGTAAAATACATTTAGAATATCCTTTGAAGTTACAATATTCAACAAAAAATCCTCCTACCCAACTGCGGAAATGTGGTTCTAGAATTTACCCATCCTCAAGAGAGATATCTCAGGTGAGATGGCATTTGCATCGTAGGTGATGCCGACTGAACTCTGCTCTATTGGGAAGATATCTTGGGATTTGTTTTGCTAAGAAGAAGGGACTGAGCCTCAGTCAGAATACCTTTAAGAGGGACATAAAATACAACAAAATCCAGTTAGTTAGGACAACCCAATACATGGAGTGTTTCTTAGACCTGATTTTTTGCAGGAAATGGAGTAGATAATTATGTAAGGAAAAATTTAAATATTTACCAATATAGAGAGAAAATGTATCATTATCAGATAAGCACTCTTATCCTAGATTCCTATAATATTTCTTAGGATGTATTTCCCAATTTTTCGGCCTCGACCATGTATAAGGAAACAAGACCCATACCTAAAGCTCAAAAAATTGTAATGGTTCCCATATCCGAAATTGAACTATGTAAAATATATTCCCGAGTAGTCATATATGGTGGCATGATTTGTAATCCATGGAAGTTGATTCCTAAAATATAAATTTAGAACCTAATGCATGAGCTTCCTCCATAAACCATGGATAAAACCTTAACACCCATGCCTAGTGACAATAAGCTTCTAATCATGCCAATATGCCCACTTGAAATCTAAGGATACCCTCAGGAGACCTTGCATGATATTTCAAGGTGATATTGTTGGCATGTTATGTTTAGAATATCCTTTAAGTCCTAAGAAATTAATTTATTTCCTCAACACTATGTAGGGCCCCTGAAACATTGCAATTACTAATAACATTTTGATGGATGCCATATACTCTCTTATAGTTTGAATATATCAAATATAGGTCACGTGTGGTTGTTTGGGGCTCGTTCATGGCCTTCAAGCCTTAGAAGAAATATTTATGGATTAAGTCTAAATTTTTCTTCCTTGACCATGGAAAGGAACTATGAACCATACTCAGTTCTCAAAACCTAAAGTGGTTCCCATATCCAAACTCTTAGGAAAATGATAATCTTAATAACTTCAGTGTCATGGTATGATGCATTATTATTAAAACATGATTCTTATAATCTTGTGTAAGTCCGAAGTATTATGTTACTCCCTTAATCATATGTAGGGCCTCATGACCTATCCTTGGTTCTCAACTCCTTAACATCGTGCTTTATATTCACTGAAAGGTTAAATGTCCAATAGATAGGTCACATGCAGAGCCTTGAGGCATTTTCCATGGAATATTGGGTTTAGAAGCTTAATTTTAGATATAATACCCAAATTTTATCACCTAGCCTTTAATAAGGTGTCAATATTAATACCTAGCTATGAAAAAATATTATGGTTCTAATAGACTCACTTGGAGGTGAAGGACCCCCTTAGGAGGCCATTGGTGTTGGTTTAAGTCATTTTTATTGGATTTAAATAAACATATATTACTTTAGGTCCAATCTCCCAATATTTATCTCTCAATCATGTTGAGGAATATACAAAGCATATACCTTGTTCTCAAAAATTCCAAATGGTTCCCATATTTCCACTTATAGGATAAATTTCCCCTTAACATAATACATGCCTCAATTGAGATAATTTTTGTTTTCCATGTTTTCCTATAATATCTTTTTTAGGGCCTAATTCTCAAGATTTGGGTCTCAACCATGTCAAGACCCCTAAGACCCATACCTAATTGTAAAAAAATCAAAATATTAACAATATCTCCGCTCAAATTTACAAGGTTATGTGTGGTGGATTAAAAACTAGTTATTCAACTTGGGTGTTTTTTGTTATCAGGAATATATCACCTTCTATGGACAGAAGTTGTTCCTCTGGTCTAAATAGTTCAGATCTAGAACAAATGAGTGAATAACTTGGTTGAAGACTTTCCCTAAATGTTATAGACGCCTGGAATGCAAATCTGATGAAGGACTTGTATACCTGTAAAACATATCAAACATACAAAGACATCAAAATTACTAGAAAATCATCTATACATCCATATTAGTGACTGAGGAATCCAATAACATATATGTGAGATTAACACAAGAAACATGTAGGAAGGAAATCAACTTTGCATTAGAAAATAAATGAAATATCTTACAACCATGTTCCTTATTGTCGGTACACTCCTTCACAAGACTAGAACCTTGCCCCCGATAGCTCATGCTTGCTCCACAATTGCTCTCTGACGGATCAGGCCAGGGTATCAATTCAACAGCATAACTCTACTTTTCTTCTCTCTCTCTCAACCATGGAGTATGAGATTGTATTTATAGGGCTCAAATGGATAGGCATAGTTGAGAGATTGGTGGGTGAGGTGGCCATAAGATCCTACAAAGAGGGATCTTGACCTTAACCAACCCAGGTGAGTAGGGATAAGGTTATGGCACGAGGTTGTTGTTCTAGAAGCCTTGAGAAACCTCTGTTTTTCACTTTTTATCAAGGGCACCACTTATACACCTTTATTATAGAGAGGTGATGGGTAATAATTGTGCCAACAACACCGGTTAAAGGCGGTGTCACTTCTTGCTTCTCACACAACTGGGGTGGTGCTGAACAAGGTACCGCTTATTTGCTTGGGGGTAAGAGCAATGCTGTAATTTTGTATGTTGAAACCAACACCTAGAGTAGGATTCTCTTCAAGTTTGGTATTTGAGGGTAAATGTCTGTGTTAGGGATCTTATCACATGCTAGTGACAGATTTTGAGTGTAACAAAATGCCCCCCAAATCATGAGGCTAGAGGGATATGATAGGCGAGAGCTTTGATAGAGAAAGTTATCACTTCAAGGTAAGAGCCATCTTGATTAAAGACTGTCATCGAACAAACATCTACAATACATCAATACTTTGACTCATGAATAGATGTAACATCATCATAGCTGCAGACCAATACAAGACAGATCCATGAGAGGAATAAACAACCATGGATACTAGAATACAGTGTAGATCCATGTGATAGAAGACTCAAAATTGGCCATAGCTACCAGATATACAACGTAGATCTATGTCATACAGATGCAAATTTGAGCATAGCCATGACCATACAAATGTGTATCCATGCCAGTACTTCATACAATATACTCCATCACAACCTGGGGAGCAAGCTATGAGTGCTTAACAAATACCCAGGGTCTTCATCTCATCTTCCACAAAGTATGATTCTATCCATGTGATTACAATGTTCTGAAGTTGAACATGGTAGAAACCACTTGATTACCAGTCAATAAGGTGAACTGTTAACAAGTGTGAGGGAGATCACCATTGATGTCAATGATTCCCAAGGTACCCTAGTACAATCTACGGAGTGTGAATAGATGTCTTGATATTGAACACCCAACAGAGTCTTTCGATCAAAGGCCAATGATGTGAACCTTTGTCAATAGCGAGAGAATCTATCATTAAGGCATACAGATCTCAAGGTACTCAACTTGTTTCTAAGACTACTTCCTGGATGATGAGTTGATGTCGACAAGAATAGTATCGTCAAAGGAGGGCCATGATGAATCCCACATCAACAACACGAAACTCGGAATACATTTTTGTAATATCATAGATAATGTAACCATAGGATTGACTCAAATTACTAACACAAAGGTTGTTTTAACTGTAGAGGTAAACTTCTTTCCTCCTTTGAACATTGGATGGCACGACAAAAGACTTGGTAGCATGACTAGACCAAATAGACACATAGTGAAATAGTGAACAATGCAATCTTTTGAAAAAATCAAAGGAGTGACATGACTCATGAAAGTGGATCAACTTGTAAGTTAGCTGAATACCCAATTAATTGAATGATATGCAGATAAGTGCCATGTTAAAAGGTGACAAACAACTACCATTCGATTTGCAAAATGATTCCCTTCCCTTAATTCCCCCATCATGAGTGTTTTTTACAAGTTCAAAGAGGGTTAAAAACACTTGTTTAAGCTCATCCAAAGACAAGTACATTCCCATATATTTCACGAACCTGAGAAAGGAGGGGTTCGTTCCTAAAAAGAGGTCTCTCAGTGTTTACTTTAACAAGTCCAATGAAATCAAACTCGGCATCACTCATATTTAGAGAGTCTAAATGGAGAAAAAAGAAAACTCCAAAGGGTCCTTTTTTGTAAAATAGTCTATCCAAACTGAAAAAGAGATAACCTACCATTAGAGAGACGACTCTTCAAATACTTTTACGAGTATGAAGAAGACAAGTACTCGACAATATTTTAATATTTAGGGAGTCTAAAAAGAGCTTAAAGGAGACTCGATTAGGTCTCTTTTTAATGATGAACATTTTTTGCAAGCCTAAAAATAATCAGAAAAAGACTCGAAACTTTGATAATGAGTTCTAAGAGTGTGACAAAAGTATCGAAACAAACGCTTGAGGAATTTTTTCGTTGTGAAGAAGTACGAAAAATTCGAAAACTAACGTCACATATATTTTTACTGTTTTCATCTCTACCCCTGCAAAACTCAATAGCAACGTTAATTTCTCGAAAAATGACTTTTAGTGAGTCATATGGACCGATTTTATAATGATAATAATTTTAAAATATTAAAATGACATTAAAAAACCCTAAAAATAGCTATAAAATTAATTTCAAATAGTAAAAAATCAAAACATTTTACTATTTACCCTTTGTCAAGAGCATTTTGGAGCAACTTTGAGCCAGATCTTCAGCTGCTAATTCCAGGGGATCCAACGGTCCGATTTGAGCACCGTCAGAGCTAGGTAAATTAAAAAACCCTAAAATTTCATTTTTAAGCATTTATTTTTTATTTTAGGAGGGTTTTGGGTCATTTTAGGTAGGCCCTGAACTCAAAATGTGGCACTGCTCCTTCCCCTTACGGGACAAGTAGTGCATGGTGAGAACTACACTCATTATACTGTGCTTAGGCGGTGCCACCGCTATGTGCAAATAGAGCTCAGGCAGTGCTGACCATGAGCTTGAAAAAATGTATGGATAAGAAAAAACACAAGGTTTTAATTGATTTTAATGATTGTTCATGTTTCTAACTAGTCCATTAATGGTTTTTGGCAGGTTTTCAATAGTCGAAAATGGTGATATGTAAGGAACGACAGCATGATGAGGATGATTCCCTTGCTGAAAGAAATGCGGGATGCATAGCCGTATTGAGGAACTATGGCCTCCTCAAATTCTTTCACATACCTAGTATGGGGTCTCAGGAGAGATTGCTGGAGTATATACTCTATATGTGGAACCTGAAACAATAATAATTTGAGGTGGGGGAACATGTGTTGATCATTGAGGTAGAATACATCTATTTCTTGACCGGATTATCGAGACGGGGTGCCCCGATTTCATTGATTGGTTCCCGCAGAGGGGATGTAACTACCTAAGAGCTGATTGATCGTTACTGCCTTGCCGGTACTAGAACTTCAGGGAAGAATATTTCCATCAAGATAGTAGTGGATGTTCCTCTCCGCACTCTTCTTTTAACCATGCAGAGGCTGGCTAGGAGCCAAGGGCATCATCAGGATTCTAGGGCACATATCCTGTATGCAATAGAGGCTATGGCACCTATAATTTTTAACTGGGAACATTCATTGTTACTAGTGTTTAAGGACTAGCTGACCAAGTGTCGGCAGGGAGAACTAAAATAGTTTGACTATGGTTCTATCTTAGCCTATTTATTTTTTGAGCGGGTCCCTCATCCGAGGCCCCAAGTGGTTTTTACTGAGCTGAGGGCGAGAGACCCTTGTATGCTGAAGTGGGTAAGGATCATGGCCCGTACAGGAGCAGGCAGAGGGAAGGTGAAGTTTGGGGCTCCATTATTTTGATGTCTTAGTGACCAGATCCTCATGGTTGAGGATTATGCTTATGCAGGCACTGATTTTAGGGGTGACCCTGACCTACCACTCCCACCTGGTGGGAAGTGGGGAGACATGGGTAAGAAACAAAATCCTAAGATAGATTCTTGTGTTTTTTTTCTTTTAATGTTTTTTATTTTTTATGTTTTTTATGTATAATAATGAGACCTAAAATTTTCATGCAGATGTTGGAGTTGCATGACCTGGGGGATCATCCCCACTGGATAGATGAGCAGGACCCTATGGGAGAGCTTGAGGAGAACCTAGAGAGGTTGACATTGGAAATACCTGATGCATCCATTGGTGATCTCCCAATGTGCTATTAGAGGCACATAGCAAGAGTGCCAGGCCGCTTCAGCCATCTACTACGTAGAGTAGTGTAGGCTGTTATGTGCCACCATGAGAATCACTATTTATTAAATGATGTATCACTAAAAGCTATCATAGATTCATATTTTTTGTATGATTTTGTGTTTCCTGAAATCCAGAGTGTTTCAGATGACGTCTCGTGACCTATTTTGTTAAAAAACTTATATATAGAGAGAGAGACTTTTGCCTTCAATGTGTATATGCTTCAAATGGAAAATGTATTTACACAAGGTTTATATGTTTTTACTGTTTATTTACAATCTTATGAACCATGTTTAACTTTTCATGCTATGAATGAGAAATATACTGGTCTAGGATATAATTTGCCAATGAATCAACAACTGCAATGTCTACCCTAGGGAGATTCCTATAAGTAACGACTTCAAATGGCCTTTCCAATAAACGCACCCTCCAATAGAGATGGAGTAGTATAGGTTTTTTGATGGTGTAAACCTGGTTTAAATGAAAAACCACTGATTGCAATTCCATGAACACTACCAAGTCACGAATGTCCCGGGATACAACCTTAGTCAAAAGACCTATGAATGCTTCATACTCGGCAATATTGTTGGTAGCAGGACCAATACAAATTGCTCCTAAAATCACTAGATTGTGTGCAAGGGAATACAAAACCCAAGCAGTTGAAGCAAGGTTCAAGGTATGATGGCAAGCCCCATCGGTGAAGCAGAAAAAGCCATTTCATCTGCATAACCAAAACATGGTATAAACAGTCTAGACATTAAACTAAAAACCATATTGAAAGTACCAAAACACATTGAAAAATCAAATAATGTACATATATACAAGGTACCATACATGAATGATCTAGGCATAGTACCTCTTCAGGTACAACCCATTGCGAGGTTGCCAGAAGGGGACTCCATCATAATCCACGAGCTCATAGGCCCCTTTCCCTAAAAACCTTGGAAATGATAAAAGGACCATACCACATTGATTCAAACTTCCCTTTTCCTAGCTTGTCATGTCTCTGATCATAATTCAGGACTAGGTCACGTTCATTAAACACACGAGGTTCAATAGATTTATAGTATTGCGCCTTGACATGTTTCTTGTGTGCCTCATTAACCAAGGCATCATCTCGTCTAGTTTCTTCAAGGTTGGTTAAGTATAAAAACCTTTCCTCCTCCGTATAAGTATTATGGACTAGTTCAATGACAAGTTTCAAAGATGGAATCTGACCCTGAATAGGTAGGACAGCTTCTAGTCCATATACTAATTGAAAGGGTGTAAAACCAGTTGTTGTTTTCACTGAAGTTCTATAAGCCCAAAGAGCAGAGAAGAGAGTCTCGTGCTAGTTGGATTTGTGATCTCCAACCATCCGACGTAGCATAGTTTTTAAAACTTTATTAATGGACTCAACTTGACCATTAGCTTGCGGATAATAGGGGGTTGAGTTTTCATGGTGAAAACCCAACTTCACACTTAACTCTACCATCATCTGATTCTGGAACTTTTATCTATGATCAGTGATAATAGACTAAGGAACTCCAAACCTAGCTATTACATGGTTAAAAAGGAAGAGGGTGGTAGTCTTACGATCCTCTACATATGTAGGCATAGCCTCTTCCCACTTAGTGAAATAATCCACGGCTACTATGATGTAACCATGCCCCCTGGCTAAAATAGGATTACAATGCATGAAATCCATCCCCGATTTCGTGAAAGGGACAATGGCAATGATGGGGTGTAATGGAGGAGGCTGGGTGTGATTTTTCGGGTAAAAGTGTTGACAGGGTGGGCATTTCTTAATATCCTCATGACAATCTTTAAAAATAGAAGGCCAAAAATAGCCAGCTCCCAGGATTTTCTGAGCTGTAGCCATCCCGGAAAGATGACCGCCACATGCCCCAGAATGGAAGTCATTAAGAACTTGCTCAACCTCATCATGGGTGAGGCATCATCAGACAATGGTATCTATACCACATATATACAATGTATCATTGAGGATAAGATATTACTTTATGTGGTGACAAATGCAGTGATGATCCTCACGAGATATAGTAGGATGAAAACACTGTGCCTAGAGATAAATGATTAAATCTCCATACCACGGGTCAGTTGTGCTTATTAGGAACCTAAATTCATTCACAAATGAATCACTGGGCTCAGAATCCATGAAAGCATAGGGAATATCACACATCAGCTTGACAAAAGCTAATGACTTCTTTGAAGTAGCTTTGGAAAATTCCAGGTCAAACTCCTGTAGGATAACAATCCATCGAGAGTATTTTCCCCCTATCAACTGATGAGTCAGGATGTAGTACATAGGGTTTTGTTCTACGAGTATAGTAGTGGTGCGAAGTAGGATGTAGTGAAATTTTTTTTGGACAACAATGACTGTAGCCAATGCTAGCTTCTCCACATGCAAGTATCGAGTTTTAGAATCCAGAAGATTCTCACTTGCATAATAAATCATGTGTTCTAGGCCGTTCTGGTCCTATTGAGCTAAAACCATTATGATAGTAGTAGTAGAGGCAACAACATACAAGATAAAATCCTTCAAGTAATCCAGGGGGTGTGTTACGGGTGAATGAGTCAGAGCATGTTTAAGATTATCGAAAGCTCGCTGGGCCTGGTCATCGCAAAAGAATGGATTGTACTTCACTTTTGAGGGAAAATATCTATCTTACAGATCTTATCACATGTTGGTGACAGATTTTGAGTGTAACATTTATAATCTTACTTTAGGTATTACATGTAATGTTACCTACATCAACCATTATATCTAAGTCCAAAAGACTCATAATTAATATCCAAAAACTCATAATGGAACTTGTTTCAAGAATTGGAGGTAAGGATAGCCACAAGAGGTCATATTTATTGTTTTAAGGTGTTATCCATGGCCATGGACACCATAGAATATTCGATTAGGGTCCTATACCTACATTTCCTCCCCTAACCATGTCCTTGTCCTCAAGGCCGATATAGAGTGCTTGAGATATTCTAAATTCCTTTAAATATACCCACTTAGAAAATAAGGATACACTCAGTAGGTGATATATGGTACTTTGAATAGAATCACTCCACTTGCACACTATAAATTTGGAGTGCCTCAAATTTAGACAACTAGATGTGGAAGTTGTAGTCTCCATTCCAATTATCAACATGACCATATTTATGAGTTGGGAATGTCTAAAAATTCCCTTAGAATAACCTCCATCTCTTCCCAACTCATAAACTCATGTGCATCCCTACATTCTTGGTTAAACTAGTATTTGTTCTATTATTGAGTGTTATGCTCAAAAGTATGTAGCCTACAAGGTGATGTTTATGTCTACTTTCAAAGTAGTGTTATGACTAGATTAATATATAGTCTATATAATAGATTAATAAACACCACGATCCTTCACTTATGGCACTAATAATTTCACCTCAATAATCCCAATCTATCCCTTCCCTCATTTTCAACTATGTCAAATTATGGTTGAGTCTCGAGCTCCAAATGCTCAATACAGTTTATTGATACTAGATTTAGATACACATTGGTATGTTTCAAGATCTCAAATTTATCCTTATCATGTTGAACATGTGATACATTATGAAATGAATGTTTTTACATTATTTTGTGATTCTACATGTATCCTGAAAGTGATATATCTACTGCCTATCATCCTCTGAAATTTGTAATTTGTACCTCTGGTCCTAAATATACAAAAGAGAACTACCAAAGGAATAATATATAATATTATAGCATAGTTCCATCCTCACTATCAAAAACCTAATTCACAACATTAAAATTCTATTTTCAACAATACAATAGTTTGTAGAATGCACCTTGTTTTGTTATTTCAATTATGCTTGTACTCTATTCTCACTAATGGAATACCTACATAAGAGGATTTGGGTGGAGCTATAGAGAAGATAATTATTAGTTTTGTATATTAGGTGCTACCTCAGTAAGAATTTACTTCCTCCAATATGGATACTCCTCCTTCTATTCTACCCATGCACACCCCTAAATATCCTTTGTCATGTGTTGTAACTAAACCAATCATTAGTTCATTGATCATTTAGTTATATACATAGTTTCTTATGACCAACTCTAAACTACTCCTCTAGTCATAGAATAACCAAATGTTACTATGGGCCATATTCCAAATGTTATACCTAATATTTGGATATGTTTTATCAAGTCCAAATCACACACATGATTTAGTGAACTAATATTGCACACACTATTTGTGCGGTTAGTATCATGCATGCATTTTGCAAGAAACCAAAACTGCATGTGAGTGGAAAATTTGATTTTTTAAAGAATGGGTATGTAATATTTAACACATGAACAAATCCTTGTGAAAAATTACATGTCACCTCTAATCATGAGTGTCTTCTTTTGATTTAGCTTGATAGTAAACACACTTGTGGTATGGAATTGGCTAAGCCATGGTTAATTTAACATTTTCAATTTTCTCAATATGTTTGTGATTCATGACCTAATCGACTGTGTTACACATGATTATGGATGATGAAAATGTATACGTACATGGAACTCTTTCTTAGATTATGAGAATGCATTTTTTTTAATTCCTAATTTTCTTGTGATGCAAGTCCTTAAATAAAAAAACACACTATTAGAAGGGAAAATTTTAGGGGTGAAATTTATTCCATGGGATAACTTTTGACCTTTTTTCACCAAAAACACAATTCACCAATTTCATTTTATTTTATGAAATGATTCGCCCAAATTCCAAAGGAAAAAAATAGTTTACTCTAAAAATCATCAAAATTGTCAAGAAACTATATAAAACCCTTAGAAATTTGAGCCTTTCTCAAAAAATAGTACCCAACATTTTAAGAATGGAAATTTAAGAATTAGTCAGATTCACCAAGGCTTCTACAATTTAAGAAAATTATGGATCCTTAAAATTTTCCCTAACTATTAGTGTTTATGCCATAAAGTTTTCATTTATGAGCCATTTCATAAAAAGATTATGTGCTTCACTACTAGACAACAACCTCTACATGATATAAATAAATAAATCCATCATCATTACATCAATACCTTCAAAATCTATGTATATTGATTCCATCATTTTGATACTCAAAGGTTGCACAAACATCTACATAAACCTTATCATTTTATGAAGAAAAAAATCAAGGTTACAAAAAATCAAAATTGAGCTATATTCAAATTTCCAATCAATAAAATTATATATTTAGATAGGTGATTTAGTTTTCTACATATCATATTTTTTACTAAAAGAAATATTCATTGTGTAGGTATCTCAAAATATCCATATATTTGTCGAATATCAATTTTTATAGTTTTCTATTGCATCTAACGTGTCAATAAATACCATCATTAGCTTACACTCACCCTCTTAAAGTGCATGTACTCTAGATTTTTAAGATATATTAAGAATGTGGTATAGAAAATTTGGTATTAAGATATTATAATCCTAGGATGATTCCATAAAAAAATTCATCTTCACATTTTCTCTCTAACTTGTTCTCATTGAAGTTTTAAAATAGTGAAGTTCCAAGAAATTGAGAAGACAAAGGGAGTATCTATGGTAAAAATTTCTAATTTGGGTTCACTATAATGTTCAAGTTATATGATATAAAAAAATTATTTCTACTAGTATTCAAGTTAGTCTAAGACATGCATTCTTGGTATAAAAAACATATATAATTATAGAAATAGCCACAATGAATGCCATACAATTTTATCCCTTCCTTTTTCTAATTCCTCACCTCATTTTTTGATTTATTTTCTCAACTATTCTAATTATTGTTTACTTGTTTTATTTCTTTTAACTCCTTTTTAACTTTTCTGAATTTTTCTAATGGTTCAACTCATCAACCTATAACCTAATAACAAATCCTCATAATGTTATATAATCACCCACACTCTACTCTTTTTGACCCATTGTAACTTTATCTTATTCTCGTAATGATGGGTAGAGTGTCCACCTAAAATATTGGATGTTCTAAACTCTAACATAATGAATTAATCTAGAAACCTGTTCACTAAGTTTTGGGAAAGTTACCATAGCTTTCCCTTGGAACATAAGATTTTGGACAAAGTTGTTGCATTGCATAGAAGACAGGCCAGACTACTATAAGTAGAAAGCTTATATTCATGTGGGCCAAAAATTCAAAGATACATTAGGATAAATGTCGATCAATAGGAAATTCTCTAAATTAGGACTTGAAAATGTATGTTAACTTGAAATTTGGATAAACCACTAGATGTAGAACAGTTGGTGGTGGGGTATGGTTAAGACGCCCCCTAAGCTAGAAGTTCTCTGGTTCTAATCCCGTCCTATACCAAAAAATCCAACCATGCTAAGGGTTGGTGCGGTCCAGGCCGCGTGCGATCCCTGAGTGATTTTGATGGCTTAGATTCCCCTGGTTTGTGGTTTCTTAGCCAATGGAAACCCTGCTAGTCACAGGGGCTCCACCACTTTGCCAACAAAAAAAAACTTGAACTTTACATATATTTTGATAGTAATGTCTAATTGAGGTGATCCAAAATTTGTGGGAAATAAAAAAAACATTATAATTGGGAATATTATGATCACTATTTTGGGATAATTAATTATAAGGTATTAAGGATGGAAGTGGAAGGTTTGTTTCAAGTCTATAAGAACTAATGGAAATACATTACTTTAGTGGTGATGAAGATAAAGATGAAATCGATCCCATGGAATGGCAAAGGATATTAAAGATAACTTATATGAGTCATTTTGAGTCAAAATTTTATTTGATGGGTGAAACTTATAATTGGTGGAAAATCCTTGATGAAGCTATTGGATTGTATACCAAATAGAAAAAATTGAAAAACATTCTCATGTAAATGGGTGGAGGACTCAAGAATGGAGGAGATGCATAAAACTCCACCAAATATAAAGAATATATTTCCAAATTACATCAAGGAAAATAGGAATTAAAATAAGAGGTTAACAAGAAGTCTCATCAATTATTTAATCTCCAATCCCTTGGTGAATCATTCCTTAACAGAAAGTTACAAACTTAATGCAAGAAAATATAATAAAATATAACAAGGATGAAGAAATATGTAGATTATAAAAAACATAATAAAGAAAACTACTTGATGAGGTTAAGAGGTTGAAAGAAAAAGAAGAATTTATAAAATCAAGTAAAACAATGATATTGGATGAAGAGACTACCAAAATACTTGAAAATGTATTTTTTTAGAATATTTAAGAGTCCTTAAACACAAATGAGGTAAAGTCAAAATTTAAATCTAGAATCAAAGCATAGCATAAGAATTTGATGGATGGCATCACGTTAAAACTTAAAAAAAAATGAAAGACAATATTCAATAATGTCATTAGAAAGTAATTTAATAAGTTGAGTTCCATATTGAAAATACCAAACTTAAATATCATGGAATTGTCTTAAAATCTAGTAGTAATGAATACCAACAACAAATCTTAGACGATCCCTTTGTCTATAAAAATAAGACGAATGACATGGGTGTGTAGAATGAAGGGAAACAATCAAAGATGGAATGGTATCAACACCATCATTACCAACAAAGACAAAAAGATTCACATCAGCATTACAAAGGAAGAAGGTGGAATAACTGTTATTTTTTCAACATTTAAGCTAGCATTATGTTAAGATCTTTTCACTGAGAGAATAACAAGCACATCAATCACATAAGCACATCACAAGAGACAAGAGACACAAATATTTTAGGAGGGGAAAACATAAATGGAGAAAACCCCTCAACTTCCTCTAAGATAGTATCACCACAAGATGTGATCCCAAAACAATAAGATGACCTCCCAACACAACAGCAGCCTTCTGTCTTCTGTCAAGCCAAAGTATTTCCTTCTCCAAAGGTGCGCCACACTTGAGAGAGAAAGTGATGTATGTCAAGTGATAAATAGAGAGACTCTCACTCTCTATTTATATTCTTCCATTGACTTGAAGTGCACTCAACCATGTATGCTTAACTTATAATCAATTACTTGAGCCTACACCTTAATTAGTGTATAATAACCCAAGTGCCCCTAAACTGTGGGGACTTACCTAATGACTTGATATGACTTGTTTACATTATTAATCCTCCCGATCGGAACATCGGGTCATGACCACATGACTCAAATACATAATAAAAACATCCCGGAATAAACATCGGGTTACAATATATGAAATACATAGAAGAATACATTCCAAAGTTACATATACATCAACACTCCCTCTTAACTAGGAAGG
>LPNX010270308.1:301315-398929 GCA_001517045.1 Pseudotsuga menziesii
GGTATTCATATGCAACATTCTATCCCCTACACACCTCAGCAAAATGGTGTTGCAGAGAGGAAGAACAGATCACTGAAGGAGATGGCAACATGCATGATGGAGGCCAAAACTTTGCCACCAAAGTATTGGGACGAAGCTATCAACTGTGCAGCCTAAATTTATAATAGGGTGCCTCAAAAACAGTTGGATGGCATGACTCATTTCGAAGCATGGAGTGGGCACAAGCCAGATGTGACCCATTTCAGGATTTTTGGCTCAAAGGCATGGGCTAGAATCCCGACAGAGAAGAGGAAGGCTTTGCAGCCCCAAAGCCAAGAGTGTCATTTTTTGGGATACTCTGAAGATTCAAAAGGGTACAAGTTGATAAACTTGAGCACAAACAAATCCTTCATTCAAAGGTGTGTTCAGTTTGAAGAATAACCCCTTGCAGAAGTGGAGATTGGTGAAGCCTCTTCACCACCTGAACCTCAAGAAGTAAGTAAAGAGTTTGTTGAACATGCTGATTCTGATTTGTCTGATGGAGATGAGTTTATTGCAGACACTATGTCTTCTTCTCCTGGTTGGTTCTAAGTAGGTATGTCCTCTTCAGGCTCTTCGGTTTCATTAGAGTTTTCCTCGCTAACATCTATCTGATCTTCCACAAGTTTGACAGTTTCAGTGATTGGATTTGCCTCTTGGTTGAGGGTATTGGCTCTATGTGTTTTGTCCTCAACTTTCACTTCTACCTGTCTCTTGACATTCTCCTGCAGATTTGTAATCTTTGAAATTATGGTATTGTCTTCAATTGTTAAACCCATGTCCTTCGTTGTAGTAGCTGTGCATTCAGATTTAGGAGTACTCACCTCGGTATCAAACAGTGAGACACCATTCCATGAAAACATGTTATCTTGTTTCTCCATGATCTGGTTTTTCTTTTCCTCCTTACCACTGTCCTTAGTCAATTGAGGGTCCAACAACTTATTCATTACCAATGTCATTGAACGTAACCATTGAGGACACTTCTTTTCAGAATGAGGTTGTTGGTGAAAGGTACAGAAATTATCGCCCCTACTTCTGTTATGTTTATTGATGCCAAATGTGGTGGAGGGACTTGCCATGGGTTTTTATCTTCTCTTTTCGGATAGCAGGTCTTATAAGTTTTATGAATGTCTCTTTCCTTTTCCAGATCTATTATTCGGCTCAATAGCTTCTGCATCATTTTCAGCATTCCATGATAATCATGTGATTGATCCTCTTTGGGTTTAGGCAGCAGTAAGGTTCTTCTCCCGGTAGTATTCTCTTCAGGTGGATCAGGATAGTCTGCTATGCTTTCCCTTTCAGCCTCTACGCTTTCTGCCTCTTCATAGGTCTCTACCAATGTAGGTTTGGATTTCATCTTGGCAAACATGTCCAACTCAGGTCCTACGACTGAGGTATAATATTCAATTAAGACTTTGTCTGAGGGTCTGTCAGCTTCAAAAAAGTTCTGTAGGTATATTGAAAATCTTTGAGTGAAACTACATACCTTCTTATTCTTCTCTTTCCTTAACAAACCAAGACCTTTCATCAATGAGGCATGCGTTTTTTGGGCTGTGTATTTACTTCTGAAAACCCTTTCGAAGGTGTCCCAATCAGGATTAGAGTTTGCAAGTAGAGAAAAATACCATGAAGCAGCTGCCCCTTTCAAGGTATGAGGAAATAATCTATAGACAACATCTTCATACTCCCTAGCCCTTAAACCTTCTACCACCAAATAGAAACTTTGTAAGTGGTCATCTACAGCAATCCTTTCCTCAGGGTCAAACTTTGGTAGCAGCTTATCAAAAGCTTGAGGTAAGTTATACAATGGAGGTGTGAGGTTCAAAGGGGTTCTAGCTCTCCATGCCGGCAGAGGGTTGGGCTGATTTACATTTATGCCAGCCATAGGCATAGGTACAAGAACAAAGTATGAGTAAAGAGCAACGTAGGGTGAGAATAGGATTTCTTACTTCAAAGGTATAATCTGAACCTGTAAGTACTTGGGTCAGGTTGAAAGCCTCAAAACATCTGCTGGTAAGGTAATCTTGGGAAATATGTTCCACGACCAGCCATGCACTGGCGGCCCTCCTTCTAGCGCCAGAACTGTTGAGGCCTAGCAACAATAGAAAGGGATTCTCCCCAGTCAACGTTCCCAACTATCCCATTGACTGTTTGGTATGGGGAATCCGTCCGGTTTGCGGTCCAGCTACCTTAGGTCAAAGTAACAAAAAAAAAGGTTTTACCGGTTGCGGCCCGGTCCACCATGTATATTTTTGTATTTTTGACTTAAGTATGATATGAATATGCCTACTTAACCATGCAGGGTGATTAGGATGCAAGGAGCAGTCACAATGTGATGCACAGGTTCTTACCTCTCATCTTAGGCTCACAAGCATCTAAATCACATGTGCAGAAATAAAACTAACTATCTATCTATCTATACCCAAGGAGCAAACTATAGATTATTTGTGAGTAATGTGTATTGTATATGGAATATAAAGAGAAACTACAGTTAGCTGACATTTCTTTCCATAATGCATGAATGATTAAAGATCTTTCAACAACCAGATAGCCAATTGTTTTATGAACTGCATACATTACTCATGGTGGTCATTCCACAAAATAAACCAGAAATCATTTAAACAAGAGCATAGGTTCAAAGGGTTAGAACGATATCACAGTTAATGGATAAAAAATGGAAAACAAAATAGTTCATCTTTCAGCCATCCATAGCATAACATTTGGACATTCCACCAATCTTTCTCCAATAGGCAAACCATATTTCTTCATTGCAAAGAGAAATAGTTCTTCTTACAATATCGCTTTCTAGTCTAACTGGGAAAAAGCCCCTTTCTTCCCTCTAAGTCTTTTACATTTATACAAAAGGGTGAGACTGTTGGGCTGCCCAAAGTGACCTTTGGGCTTCCCAACCCCTCGTTTCCCAACATTCTACTTTTCTTAAATGTTTTACAAAAATAGTTACAAATTACAATAATGATCTATCCTTCATGAGGAGGGTCCCACTTGGGCATCTAGAAACTTCTTCCATGCCGCAGCATCAGAGGCAATGCCCTCAAATTCCCAGGGTTCCAAAAATTGAATGTTGATTTCAAATTTTTCGACCTGGTTCCTTATAGCCTCCACTCGAGCTGCGCTTAACCAAAGCTGGTATTCCAAAAGATGCACAGTAACTGCTGAATGGCCTACTTCGTTTCTCAAAATCTGGTCATCAATGGCATTAATGTGTTGCATTCTTGCTTCTTCATCCTGATTCCTTTTCTGCAACATCTCCACAAATGAATTGTGGTCTAGAAAATCATATAGCCTCTGCTCGGCTTTTACCTGGCACTGGTTGTATGTAATGAGGACTCTCCTAAAAAAATTTGCACAGGCTCCCTTTGTCTTCTTGACTGCCTTCTTGAAATCCTCTGCGGTGTTAATAGCAAATTCTATTAAGTCGTAATCCCGCTTGAGGGCTTGCTTATCTTTTTATGGCAGATCTGCTGGAGTTTCTTCATTTCTTTCCAACCTCGCCATTCTTGCAGTTAGGACCTCTAGGACATCCTGAAATCTGTCCACAAAGTAAGATGCAGTTTCCAAGATCTCTTCCAATCGGCCATCGATCTGCAGCACTCTACATCTCTCCTCTTCAACAACAGTCTGTAGCTGTAGCATCTTGGACTTTTGTGTCAAGACATGCTCTTTGACTGGCTGGAGGTTAACCTACTGCTCCTTTGCTTCCTCCAGAGTAGCTGTCAGAGAAGAAATATGCTCTTGATGTTTCTCTTTCTGCTCTTCGGAGTGCATCTCAATGGCCTGTAAGATAATCTTTTGTTGCTCTTCTAGCTCTTCCACCTTCTCCTGCAGCCGTTCCTTTTCTATCTTCAGTTCTTGATATTCTTTCTGTATTTTCTCCAGGGATTCTTGTGTTGTTTCTTTGACCTGTCTTTCTACTTGGAGGGCCTGCAGTTCAGCCTTAGAAGCCTTTATCTCCCTCTGCATGTCTTCATACTTCCGCTTCAGCCTATTGCTTTCTTCTCTTTCTTTCCTTAGTGTATTTTTTAACTGAGCAGAGGAATTCTAGGACTACTCCAAGTCAGTCATTACCTTACCCATGTTATCCTCTGAGGCGTTGATTAGTGCAGCCCCGACCCTCAGGGTGAATCTTGGATCTTGGTCTGTTCCTAACATAACAGCCCTATCCGTTATCATTTTACCAGGCAGACATTCCACCTCAACTTTCCTCTCTGTTCTCTTTATTATCCTTTTTGTTGCTCAATCATAGAAAATAGTGTTGAAGTAAGGGATTTCTTCTCCCTTTTTTTGAAAAAAAGGAACTAGCTTGAGGGTGGGGACCACAGGTGTGCTGGCAGTAGGCACTTGTGGGTCCCGAACTTCGGGGTTTTCCTTCTCCTGGCTCTGCCCTCCGACTATCTCAGAAGTTGACTATTCTGTCTCAGTCTGTGTCAGCTTCAACCTCTCTGCTTCTTGCTTTTGTAGCTCCTCATCGAGCTTTCTCTTTGCTTCTTCAGCTGCTTCTCTAGCTGCTTCCTAGGATTTTTCAGCTGCTTCTTGGGTAGCTTTTCTTTTTCCTTCCTCTTTGCTGTGCAACCATCCTACAGCTTCTTATGCCAATCTCTGGGCTTCCTCTTTTCTTCTCTTTGCTTCTTCCTCAGCCTTAGCCTGTTCATCCGCCTTCCCACCTTTGGTGGTGATCTTTTTCTTGAATATTCTCTTCAGTGCTGTCATGTTCGGGGCATTTTGGAAGACAGACTCTTCCCTATAAAAATGGTGGGTATACTCAAAATGCACCTTGTTTTCTTTACAATGTTCCCCTACTTTACCTTGGGAGTCATTTCTGTGATAGGGCATCTCGCCAAAGTGGAACCTCTGCAGCTCTTCTACGAATTCATCAGCTTGTTTCACCCTAGTGAACCTGTAACTTCCTAGTTTGAAGGGAAAGGGAGGATAAGCAGTCTTCTTATGTTCGAACAGGAAGCTTCCTATTCCATCCAGAAACACTTGTCTGACTGCCTCCTTGTGGATAATGAAATCAGTTGCGTATTTGGGTAGCAGGGAAGGAGCTCTCGAGCCTCTAAACATCCTGAAGTACATGGCATTTTTGATCAAATAGTAGTCTGCATAATCCTCAATCACTTGCATTACCCCTTCTAACATGGAATCACACTCCTTTAGGAAAATGAGTGTGTATGGAGGCATAAGGAGGTGTTCACAGATTTCCCTGTAATGGCTATGATATTTATGTGCCCACAATGGTTTTTAAGCAGCATAGACAGGAATTCTTTCCATGCCCCAGATGCACCTGAGACCAGGGAAAGGCTGGTTGCATAATATACAGTCTATAAGTATTGAACTCATATAAAATTCATACCTTTTCTGGGCTTCTCCTCCCAAGGCTGAGGCCAAGCAAGCAGAGAGACTGTTTGAGACAAGGTTGGCCCAGTTGAAAATTGTCCCTTGGGCTGTAAAATAAAAAATGATAGCTATCCATTCTAGTTTGAAAAACCTACCATGAGCTCTTCCAGATATTCTGTTGAGCATCAAGGCTATGAATCTGTATGGAGCTCTTAAACTGGCAGTATCAGATTCTCATGTTACTTTGGTCCTGAAATGTTTTCCAGTCAACATCATTCTTTTCATGGTTTCTACCAAGTCCATTCTAATGTTGTTTAACCAGTCATCAGATAGGAACACTTGGGATTCTGGCAAGTGGTAGTCCAGGGCAACATATCCGAGGCTGTATGCAGCATAGCCCTGTTTGTTAACATCCTCCAGGATCATTGTCGTGACATTTGCTTGGGGCAGAATCCAACCGATTACTTTAGCGCATGGGAATAACTCGGGTCTGGTGGCGATCTTCATCAGTGAGGATATTTCAATGTTTTCATATATGGACTCTTCTTCTAATCCCATGTCGGTAACTTCTCTTCAGGTGATCAATCTGTATATTTCCCCCCACTGGTATTCAGGTTCAATGCCAGAAATACACTTTGTGTCCTCGTATATGTATTCTGTCTTAGTTACAACTTCTACTTCTAGCTCTTCCTCGACCACAAGGGCCTTCTTCTTTTGTCTCTTTGACATGGTGAGCTCTTCCTGCCATAAAATTGTAACATTAAGCCCTTTTGGCTGAGTGGCAAACCTATATACATCAATGTACAGTGTGCGGTTTCTTCTATGTTTTAACATGATAGCAATCAATCAAAGAAGCAAGTATATGCATGTATAGACTGAAATGACCTGACCAACAGAATTATAAAACCCAATGGGCAATGTTCAGTGACTTTGTTTATATCTAGCATGATGGAAAACAAGTCATATACAGTGTTATCACTCAGAATGTACCCGGGTTGTGAAAAGGTAGATTCCAAGGTAACAGCAATAACCACTTTAGAATGTATTTCTAACCTAATACAATCAGAGAGGGATCTCTCACTATTTACAAAGTTTTATACTCAAGATATTCAATCAAAGACACTCAGAAGGTCAGATTTCTGAGGGGACAAATAGGACAAGTTTGTTTTAAAGACTTGGTAGGACAGTCATGGAGGAGACCATTGGGTAATGGAGTCAACAATCAGATCTAAAATATGTTGCAAGAGGTAAGGTTTCAAAGGTTTATGATTAGAGGTAAGGTAGGCACCATTTCCTCAGTCTTGAGGTATTAGCATGTTGATTAGTAGACAAAGGGAGACATTCTATCAAACAGAGCACCTAACTATGGTCAATTCTGCAAGACTTTAGAAGAAAATATTTTGAAAATGCTTGAACAATGGACTTAGAGTATGCAGGATGAATTCTATCCCATAAAAACTAATTCTCAAGCATGAAATAAAATACAAAATGGAGTGGGAAACAGGATAAACAATCACATAAAGAAATTACTTACTGAAGAAAATATGGCACAAGAATCTCTGACATGAAAAAGATTTTACTTTTCTCCTCTGCAAATTTCATTCATTTACTGAAAACGTGAATCCATTACAATGTAGAGCCTCTTTTCTCTTCAAAATCCTCTCCCCCTACTATCAATTACATTTTCATTTATATAACGATAACCTTCTACCTATCTTTGAATTAAAAACCTAACTGAATTCTAAAAATAGAAACATTTACAACAAAGTTTCTCTTGCATATCTCTAATGGTGAAAGCTGTTTCAAATCTGGGAGAGGTGTTTATAACTGGACATGTTCCCAACAAAACCCATGTCTTCATTTCTCCAAAATCATCCCAATATCCTCGAAATATTCCTTTTAAGCTGCTGACTCAGATAATAAAATTGTAGATTTTTGGAAAAATGACTTGTGAGGATATTTTAATTTCTCCCAACTTGTTATTACTGTGTAAACACTGAAGGAGTTTTTTTATTATAGTCATGTTAGGAATAAAAACCTCTCCCATTTTTGTCAAATTAACTTCCATTTGTCCAAAACAATTCTTTGAAGTTGATGGCTGAAATAGTCCTTTGGAAAACATGAAAATTGGCTTGTACAACTGAATTTGTTTCTGCTAAACCATAGCACCTATGTGAAAACTGAAAGAGGTTATTGTGGATAGGTACGTTTTGAAGAAAATAATCTCCCCGTTTCTCAGAATTCATCTTCATTTGATGTAAACAATTATTTTACTTGGATGACTAGAGCAGTCATTTCGAAATCTGAACATTGTCCCTCTGAAGATGACTTTGCTGCTCCCAATATGTATCACCTGGGAAAAATCTGAGAGAGGTTATTGTATATATCAATGTTACGATGAAAACCTCTTTCAGTTTTTGAAATTTCTTCGTATTTTTCTAGAAATAGGTCGTTGGATAAAATGACTAAAACAGTCATTTTTAGAAAAATATGCTATGTTGCTTTTGAATCTTTGAACTGTTTACTGTAAGAGAACATATACCATTTGTCCTTGTAAGATCATATACTGTATATATTTCTGCAACTCTTCTAGGATGATGTTCTTTTTGGGCTTCCCTTCTCTTGTTCTATAAAAATCAATTTCCAGCTGACTCTTTATCCCTGCCATTTTCCCTGTAATCGAAAATAAGTAAAAGTTGGGATCAGATTTGGAATTGGCTCAGGGACATCCTTATCTACTGCGCGAGATGACGGATTGAAAAATGGAAGAGTTGCTGTAGGCCATTGAACCGTCAGGGATATGCTGGTAGATTCAGACCCATACCCATAAGCATGAGTAGCAGCACCAATATAAGCATAAAAAGCAAAGGATGCATTATGGTATATAGAAGCACCAGTTTTTGATTGATTCAGTCGAAGTATTAGTAGTCTCAGTAGCATACAAATATCCAGTAGTAGAGCTAGTTGATTGGGCCATTGATCTCGCAGAGACGGTGGACTGTCTCTTCCCTTCAGCGTGCAGCATATAAATTATTTTTAAAAACCAAGTCTAAAAACCAAGTCAACTTTATTCTTAAACAATGGTCAATTCTGGAGCCTCCTTTCGGCAGTTTTTTCCAAACTAATTTTGCCCGCGAAATTTACCAAAAGTTACCACGTGCACATTTCGCTACCACCTTTCCAAATTAACCCTCGTGCAACTTTCAGCTCCGGATCCATCTGTGACCGCTGATCTATTATGCCTTTAACTTTCAACCGTTGGATCAAGCACCATGTATTGAATTCCGTCGGGCTCCTTTTTTTTATCCAACGTGCAAGTTCACTCTCCGGAAATCATAATAACCATTGATTATTTTTCACTTTATACATTAGTCGTCCAATTATTTTATTTGCTAATTTTTTTATTATACCTTAAGAAAGGTAATAAACCTTTCTTAAACCATCATTAAGACTTTGGTTTGGTAAATAAAGTCCGCTTTTTTATTTTGGTGAAATATTCAAAACTATATAAGTTTGAATATATAAATAAAATAATAACTTTACAAAACCCATTTTCTTTTCAAATTTCATTCAAAAATTAATAAAACTTTTTGCCCCATTTGTGAAAAAATTATTTCTAAAATTCCTTTAATTTCTCTTCCTTGCCAACCTGGAAATATATTAATGAGAAAACTTTGGAAACCAACTCAATCGCCCATGAAAACTTAAAATTTTTAAGGCAATAGGACCAATTTCGACAAAAATAAATTCAATGCTAACAACTGGCTCCAACTAGGGATGTTATCCTCCCTGCAAGGTAGCAAAGAACCCGTAGACCAGGTGCCAAATCCATTAGGTTTCTCTTAATCTTTCTCTGAAATCCTCAACCTGTTTTGAACTAAACCATCAACTGAAACCATTTTGCAAACAAATCCCACTCTGTCAACCTGTAACCTATAACTGAATTGCACTTGAAACTGAAACCAAACTAAAAACTGCTGAAAGAAATTCTTTCCATGTCGAGCTTATTCATGCCTACCTATCCTACTTAACTAAGCACAAATGCCCAATCAAGCAAAATTTGACTTCCAATGAAGCCAATCAAGCAATTTATCAATAATTCCATTTCTTCCTCATGTTTCATCAAAGTTAGATCATAAGAACAAAATAGCAGTAGGTTATGATGAAAAATTTGTCCTTTGTTGCAAACATATAACCAAATACTCCATCTAAAATATTTATCCATGTACTCTGCTATTGGATCATAAAAAACATGACAAATTTCAAAATACTCAATCACTTGTTTGTCATGACAAGGCTGTCCAAAAAGTAACTCCTCTTGCATACTGTCAAACCGATCTTTAGAATAGCTTTGAAAAGAATTCTCATTGTTTTTCAATGATATATCAGCAACTTCATTTAATATTTTTACATCTACAACTCCTTTCTTCTCAAGCGCTTCAAGAGGATTATCATTTTGTTCAACAAGATTAAGCAGAAAGTTGTCTTCTTGACAAAATGTTTCTGAATTGGAAAAACTTAAAGAAACATCCCATTGAGAGTCCTCATCTCCTCCTTTATGATCCCTTTGTTTATTGCACACTATTGGTTCTTTCACATACTGAGATTGATGGCATGATTGCTCTTCATTTTCATTATATATAAGTAGGCTAAATTTTTCTTTAAAGGCATCACTAACATAATTTTCAACAAGCTGACCACAATCATCAGAAAAACCATCAAGAGTATAACCATCTTCTTTCACATCAATAGGCTGATCATCTTCATGCTCATATCTTTTTTCCAATTCTAATCCAAGGGCTGATTTCTCTTTAATTGTATTTTCAGAAAATAAATATGTGGAGGGACTGTAAGAGTGAAAATTTGTAGAATCAGAATTGTTTATGTAATCACCCACATAAGCATTAGAATTTATAGGAAATTGCTGCTGCAAAAAGGAATTTTCTGATTGGGAATAAGCAGCCTCATCTTGAAACAAAACTTCAGAAGTTGAATAATATGAAGAAGGGTTTGATTGACCATCCCAACTTCCTTCTTGGTCACACAAAGAATGACAAGACTGCTGCAAATTATCATCTACTTCAGCAAAAGAAATGTAGCTGCTTGAATCAGAGTTTTGCATTAGAGGAATTTTGGGGTCTAAAATGGGCCTCCTAAGGAAAATAATAAAATAATAGTTAAAATAATAAAATAATATTGATTAATTTTGGAGGAAGAAAGAAAAAAACTACTTTTTGTGTTCGTATTTTCGACATATCTCCCTGTGTTTTTACTCAAATTTTGATTGGGAGAGCTCGTTAGATGCGGAATTTGATTCTGCATCCAACGAGTATCCACACTGCATACTTTTGATGGACCTCGCTACCCCAAAAACAAGAAATACCTAAAAACACGTGATGATGACATCATCATCACGTTTTTTTAGGTATTTCTTGTTTTTGGGGTAGCAGGGTCCATCAAAAGTATGCAGTGTGTGTACTCGTTGGATGCAGAATCAAATTCCACATCCAACGAGCTCTCCCGATCGAAATTTGAGTAAAAACACAATGAGATATGTCGAAAATACGAACAAAAAATGTTGTTTTTTTTAATGACAAATATGTCAATTCAACCATTATGGTTGACTTATTTTATTGAAATTCTATTGGTTCTTGAATTCCCACTCACAAAAACTTATTTTGGCACGTTTTCTTATAAGGCCCATTTTAGACCCCAAATTTCCTCTAATGGCTCATGTCTTTTCAGTAGAGGAAGAAATTATTAACTGCTGAGATTTTTCTTGAATGTGAAGACAACTAATTTGTGTTTCTTTTTTCTGAAATGGGTTCTCATATAAAATTTCTAAAATCTCTTCATCCACTAACTCATCATCACTATACAATTTTTCCAAATCTTCAATGAAACCTTTAGCATGCATACAACAATCCTTACCTAGCAACAAGGGAAGATAAAATTTCATGAAATACTGTATGAAAATCAGTAAGGGAAGATAAAATTTCTGATGGTAACCCTTCATACCATGACCTTGCATCTCCTTCTAGAGTAGCCATGAACATTTTCATTAAAAAATCCTCATGCAATTTAACTCCCAGCTTATGTATATGTATATGAAATCTAACTAAATGAAGGGCAGCATCATCATTCTTTTGATCTTTAAACTTTGGAAGACCTGTTTGCCAATCCACTTTAGGTATTCGATTTGGAAATTTAGGAATGTGAGCACGATTCATAGGAGCATACCTTGCAGACAAAGAACTCATCTTGACAAATGAATACACTGAATCAACTCTTCAAACTTTACAATCTTTTGACAGTGGAGTCGCCATAGGAATTCTGAAAACTAGATTCTTCAAAGATGGAGTCACCAGGTGAAAGATGCACAGCCTTGCTGATATCTGACTATCATTCACCATCAACAGTCAAATCTGAAATTATGTCGTTTATACCCAGGGAAGATTTGAACCTTCGTTCCCTGGTAACGGTGCCAGTTTGTTATCACTCAGAATGTACCCAGGTTGTGAAAAAGTAGATTCCAAGGTAACATCAATAACCACTTTAGAATGTATTTCTGACCTAATACAATCAGAGAGGGATCTCTCACTATTTACAAAGTTTTTATACTCAAGATATTCAATCAAAGACACTCAGAAGGTCAGATTTCTGATGGGACAAATAGGACAAGTTTGTTTTAAATACTTGGTAGGATAGTCATGGAGGAGACCATTGGGCAATGGAGTCAACAATCAGATCTGAAATAGGTTGCAGGAGGTAAGGTTTTGAAGGTTTATGATAAGAGGCAAGGTAGGCACCATTTCCCCAGTCTTGAGGTATTAGCATGTTGATTAGTAGACAAAGGGAAACATTCCATCAAACAGAGCACCTAACTATGGTGAATTCTGCAAGACTTTAGAAAAAATATTTTGAAAATGCTTGAACAATGGACCTAGAGCATGCAGGATGAATTCTAGCCCATAAAAAATAATGCTCAAGCATGAAAGAAAATACAAAATGGAGTGGGAAAGAGGATAAACAATCACATAAATAAATTACTTACTGAAGAAAAGATGGCACAAGAATCTCTGACATGAAAAAGATTTTACATTCCTCCTCTGCAAATTTCATTCATTTACTGAAAATGTGAAGCCATTACAATGTAGAACCTCTCTTCTCTTGAAAATCCTCCCCCCCTACTATCAATTACATTTTCATTTATATAAGAATAACCTTCTACCTATCTTTGAATTAAAAACCTAACTGAATTCTAAAAATAGAAACAGTTACAACAAAGTTTCTCTTGCATATCTCCAATGGTGACAGCTGTGTCAAATCTGGGAGAGGTTTTTATAATTGGACATGTGCCAAACAAAACCCATGTCTTCATTTCTCCAAAATCATCTCAATATCCTCGAAATATTCCTTTTAAGCTGCTGACTCAGATAATAAAATTGTAGATTTCTGGAAAAATGACTTGTGAGGATATTTTAATTTCTCCCAACTTGTTATTACTGTGTAAACAATGAAGGAGTTTTTTGATTATAGGCCTGTTAGGAATAAAAACCTCTCCCATTTTTGTCAAATTAACTTCCATTTTGCCAAAAACATTCTTTGAAGTTGATGGCTGAAATAGTCCTTTGGAAAACATGAAAATTGGCCTGTACAACTGACTTTGTTTCTGCTAAACCATAGCACCTGTGTGAAAACGAAAAGAGGTTATTGTGTACATGTACATTGGGAAGAAAATAATCTCCCATTTTCATAGAATTCATCTTCATTTGATGTAAAAAATTATTTTACTTGGATGACTAGAACAATCATTTCGAAATCTAAACATTGTCCCTCTGAAGATGACTTTGCTGCTCCCAATATGTATCACCTGGGAAACAACGGAGAGAGTTTATTGTATATCTCGATGTTATGATTGAAAACCTCTTTCATTTTTTGAAATTTATTCTTCTTTTGCTGGAAACAGGTCGTTGGATAAAATGACTAAAACAGTCATTTTTAGAAAAATATGCTATGTTGCTTTTGAATCTTTGAACTGTTTACTGTAAGAGAACATATACCGTTTATCCTTGTAAGATCATTTACTGTATATATTTCTGCAACTCTTTTGGGCTGATGTTCTTTTTGGGCTTCCCTTCTCTTGTTCTATAAAAATCAATTTCCAGCTGACTCTTTATCCCCACCATTTTCCCTGTGATCGAAAATAAGTAAAAGTTGGGATCAGATTTGGAACTGGCTCAGGGACATCCTTATCTGCTGTGCAAGATGACGGCTTGAAAAATGGAAGAGTTGTTGTAGGCCATTGAACCGTCAAGGATATGCTGGTAGATTCAGACCCATACCCATAAGCACGAGTAGCAGCACCACTATAAGCATAAAAAGCAAAGGATGCATTATGGTATATAGAATTACCAGTTTTTGATTGATTCAGTCGAAGTATCAGTAGTCTCAGTAGCATACACATATCCAGTAGTAGAGCTAGTTGATTGAGCCGTTGATCTTGCAGAGATGGTGGACTGTCTCTTCCCTTCAGCATGCAGCATATAAATTATTTTTAAAAACCAAGTCTAAAAACCAAGTCAACTTTATTCTTAAACAATGGTCAATTCCGGAGCCTCCTTTCGACGATTTTTTTGCAAACTACTTTTGCCCGCAGAATTTACCAAAAGTTACCACATTGACATTCCGCTACCACCTTTCCAAATTAACCCTCATGCAACTTTCAGCTCCGGATCCATCTGTGACCGCTGATCTATTCTGCCTTTAACTTTCAACCGTTGGATCAAGCACCATGTATTGAATTCTGCTGGGCTCCTTTCTTTTATCCAACGTGCAAGTTCACTCTCCGGAAATCATAAAAATCGTTGATTATTTTTCACTTTATACATTAGCCATCCAATTATTTTATTTGCTAATGTTTTGATTATACCTTAAGAAAGGTAATAAACCTTGTTTAAACCATCATTAAGACTTTGGTTTGGTAAATAAAGTCCTCTTTTTGATTTTGGCGAAATATTCAAAACTATATAAGTTTGAATATATAAATAAAATAATAACTTTACAAAACCCATTTTCTTTTTTCAAATTTCATTCAAAAATTAATAAAAAAATTTGCCCCATTTGTGAAAAATTTATTTGTAAAATTCCTTTAATTTCTCTTCTTTGCCAACCTGGAAATATCTTAATGAGAAAACTTTGGAAACCAACTCAATCACCCATGAAAACTTAAAATTTTGAAGGCAATAGGACCAATTCCGACAAAAATAAATTCAGTGCTAACATACAATAAAATGTGCAATCTACCACTATTGTAGGATATTAAACAATTCTATCAATCATATTCAACACGGCAATAAATCTACATTAATGTGCAACAAGTCTCGGCTCTCTGCGCACGCCATGGTCATTTTGCTGTGCGGGAAAGATAGTAGCTACGGGGGTTTTATCAACGACACGACGCTTACGCACTTAGGGTCAACAAGGTAAGAGTAGCGGTACACCTTCTTCCTCGGCCCAGGTTCGACACTGATCACGAATTGGGTTGCACGGGATTGCATAGGTAGAAAGGCTAGGGTTCGGGAAATATGAAAACCTCAACAAAGGGAAACCACCAAAATGCTACAGAAAAACCACAAAACCATCCCCCTACAAACCCATCATCACACACAGGGTAGCTTGGTGCAGACGGCATAATGGACACCTGCACCAAACCACCATCCACTATGCGCGAGGTTACACACAAAGAGCAGCGGTCAAAAAACTAATCCACAGTTAAAATGCCCCACCCCATGGCCTACTATGATACGCAATCCTCAAAATATATATGCAATTATGGGTTTGAGTAAACGGACGGGAAAACAAACCATCGTAGCAAGCATAACCACCAAATTCTCAATGGGAAGGGAAAGGAAAATGAAGCCTACCTGGCACTGATGTGTAACCGACGTGGAGGGGTCTGTCAGGCTCCACAGTGGAGACACCTAGACTGCGTGTACAGGGAATGAGGGATCGGGCGAGCGCGACAGCATGATCTTGACATCTTGTGACAGTCGAAATGGCAGTTGAAAATAATAATAGAAAAATAACCCTTCGAGCCCATATATATAGTCAACCACCATAGGCGCGAAAAATATCGGACGTCGGAAAGTTTTCTAATCGGAGGTTGGAAGTATAACTCCCTTCGCAATGGAGGCAGGCCAAAACATAAAACCATCCGCGGGGATAACCGTAATGGAACCTCGGAAGAAAAACTCCTCGGGACCATAGTGAAATGATAGCTGCAATAGTGGAGCTGCGAAAGATAAATCTATCCGAAATGGGAGAAAAGTTTGAATCGGGAAACCAACGACTAGACATTGAAAGGCTAATGACCTCGGTAGCCGCAACGACGGAAGTGAAACAACTTTCGCAGCTGCAACGGTGGGAGCCCAAGACTTACGGGGTCAACGAATACATAAGCGGGAATCGAAAACCAACAGGAATCGAAAGAGTTAACGGTTTGATGTCCGCAACCGCGGAGGAAATAATCATAAAAACTTCCGATGCAAAACCAAAAAGCATCCGACGTAAAACAAAGAAATCGGAAAAACAATCGAAGTCAAACCAAATATCCATCCGCAACGCCAGGAGAAGAAGTCACAATGGCTCCGATGCAAAACCAAAGGGTAGCCGATTAAAACCAATGTATCAGAAAGAAAGTCAAAATCACGACTTGCTATTTTTCCACAACGGCGGAGAACGAAACGACAAATTCTTCCGATTCAAACCGAAAAACCAGTCGATTAGACCAATCATATCGGGAGAAAAATTTAAGTTAAGACTCACCATTCGGCCGCAACGACGGAAGCTTTAACCAAACAGGTCCCCAATTGAACAAACTGAAAGTGCATCCAAAGGCAACGATAAAGTCTGATCAAATATTAGATTGCTTCAGCATCAGAGGAGGAATTAAAACAAGCAGTATATCAACCCAAGCCTTAAAAAAGTCCTTTTGAAAAGTTCTTAGACCAAATCAAAGAAGAGAATCACACTAATCCAAATAAAAGGAGGGTCCTAAATTTTTTTGGAATTTTGGGAAATTGTTGCAGCTGCAACAGAACAATAGCTGTAGAGACTCCATTCAGTCCACATATTCCTTGCAGGTAGCCGTGAAGGTTTAGTTTTGGACTTGCAGGTAGCCGTGAAGGTTTAGTTTTGGACTTGCAGGTAGCCGTGAAGTTTTAGTTTTGGACATACTCCAAATACTCTTGGGTATATCTGGAGTCCACCCCTTCGCCTAATTTTAATCAACTCATACCTCACATTAACTTAAAACGTACCAAGAGGCAATTGCAAAACAGTCACTCCAAGCACATGCAAGTACATTTATTTTATTTTGACTCCATTCTAAGGCATTGGTTATTTCTTACTATATATATATATATTGTGTCTCAGCATTGTGCTTTCATGCGGTCATTTTTATATCTTGTCATCTATGGTTGTTTATGGTTAATTTTCAAACTCCTAAGTAACTCTTTCAGTTTAACATCACTGTACTAAATAATTTATCCTTAGTAACTTAATAGGGTTTACCCCCCTTGGCTTCGTTAGGAGTTGAGCCTAAATGGAGGAGTCAAGAACAAGGTGACATCCTTTAATTGAGACTTTCCCCCAAGGACACACCGAGTGGCTTGAAGATTTCTGCCATGTGACCCTGGTGTGTGAAAGGCGGCATCATATTTCGGTGCCGTTGTCGGGGATAAGTATTTTTGTTCCTGAGTACGACTTAGCTTAAATTTTTTCTAAACAAGTAAAAAGATAAAAAAAATTTGATTGATCTAGTCTTTAAAAAACATAAAAATTAAAACTCGATCCATCTGGCGACTCCATTGTCTAACATCCCTTCAAGAATTTCTACCCGAAGAAACCGCCGACAATTATTCAATCCTCTCTTTGATCCTGAAAGGTTTATTAGGGAAAGATTGAATAGGCAGACTTCTCGTAGAAACCTTCAAACTTTAGGAGACCAATCCCTCTCAGATATCCATCACATATTTGTAGAGAGTCATACCTTCCAATCTCAAGAAATGACGGAATTTTACAAGCCCCTTGACTTTTCTCAGATATCAGGTAGTCCTCATGAAATTTCGAATGATGCTATCAAGAAGCTCCCCATATTCGAGGGAAATAATGCCATCACTGCTAAGTCTCACCTCCAAAAGTTTGATAAGCACCTGGTCAGTTACTGCAATAATGCTGCCTCTAACCATGAAGATGTCAAAATCTAGCTCTTTGCTTTATCTTTAGAGGATGATGCTACGGAATGGTACGTTGACCTTGGTGATGATTCATATAAAACTCTTAATGAATTCCTAGAGGGTTTTAAGAAGAAATGGGGGGAAAAGAAGGAACCAAGACATCTGCTTGCTGCCCTTCATAACATAAAGAAGATGGAGAATGAAACCATTGGTGAATTTAATACTAAGTTCAGGCGTGTGGTTGTGGACCTCCCTAGAGATATCAAGCTAAGGGATGCCTCCATCCTCATATCTTACATCAAAGCTTTCACTGGTGATTTGAGGTACCAGTTAAGGGACAAAGAGCTGGTTGATCTAAAAACCGCTCAGGATTTGGCCGAGAAAATAGAAAAGAATACGTAGTCTTTAGGAAAATCCAACATTCTAGGTTACACTAGGGGAAACACTTCATACAACAAAGAGAAGGGAAAATCCATTGATTTAGAGGAAAAGGAAACCTCTAAAGACCCCATGGAAAAGGCAACTAACATGATAGAAAAATTAGTTACTAGTCAGAACCAACTCATGGAAAATCAATCTGTACAATTGAATAATATTCATAACAGAATAATCACAATGGAAAGAAATAATGGACCGAGTAACTTTCAGCCTAAACAGAATTAGATGTATTAGAAGAAAGCTCCTCAATAAGAACCTAGGATTCCAAACCAGTTAGACTCAACTAACCTTGTAGAAGAAGTCATTCCATGGTGTAGACCTTGTGATCAATTCCACCAGGAAAGAACTTGCTATATAGCAAACCAAGTTATAGAACATGGAATGGTCAAGGTCAGTAATCAGGAAACAACATCAGGCAAGTCTGATCATGTGTACATGGTAGGCCGAACCTATCCTTTATCAAACCAGCATTGGCAGCAGGCCACGAATTACAATTACGAGAAGGATCTCCTTTCCAACTTTTATGGTGTAATGCCTTCTCCGGAAGCAATTAAGGAAATGAAGGAAGCTAGATTCAAGGGAGTAGTGTATCAAAGAAGAGAGAAGCCATCACCGTCTAAATAGTACAAGCCAAATGTAACTGCTCCTCCCCTCCCAGATCCTCCTATTGTCCTTGAATAAAATATTGATATGGGAGAATGGATAAGTAGTGCTAATATTCATGTTTATGCAACAGATGTCCTTAAAATTCCTGGTCAAAAAGAAAAGTTGTTGAAAGCCTTAGAGGATAGTCAAAGTAAAGGTCATAATATTGTCAAAGAGGATCCTCTTCCTAATAACAATGCTATATTTGAAGCTGAACATATTGAACCTATAGATATGCCTATAGTCCTCAACAGTGTTGATCCGAGAAGAGAATACCACCCTCCTTTTTATGTCTCCCTCTTAGTTGATAACCTTCTCCTTCATAACTGCATGTTAGATACAGGTGCTTCATCAAATGTCATGACAAGAAAATTAATGGAACAACTAAATCTAAGGGTCACCCGACCCTACCACAATGTTTGTGCCATGGATGCAAGAGAAGTTGAAGTGGTAGGGATAATCTCAAATTTACAGGTTAAGTTGGCTAAGTATCATGATATTGACATGTCAATGGATGTGGTGGTGATAGATCTTCCAGATAATTGGGGTATGTTGCTATCTAGAAAATGGGCCGCAACTGTTCGTGGACATATTCAAATGGATTGGACATATGCTACTATACCTGCATCAAAGAACACTAGGGTGATTCTCCACAGAGAAAAGCTGAGGAAACGACATGTAGAAAACCCTAAGAAGCCCAGAAATGAATTTGTTCATTTCATTGATAACTTTGGAAACTATGCTATTTTGTCAAATTTCATGGCCCCTATTAAGGAAAACATTAAAAATGAAAAGATCGATGAATTTTGGCAAATGTACTTTGACGAGGCTTACTCCAAAACCGAAAAGGTGCGGGCATCATGATCATCTCTCCTTTAGATAAAATCTACAACTTTGCGTTCAGGTTAGAGTTTGAAGCATCAAACAATGTAGCCGAGTATGAGGCATTGCTCCTAGGGTTAGAAACCGCTAAAGATATGGGGATAAAGATGTTGAACATAAAGGGTGATTCAGATCTAGTTGTCCTCCAGATTAAGAATCAGTATCAATGCAAAAATGATAGACTAAGAAAGTATAGAAATGCCACATGGGACACTATGGAATGGTTCGATGTACTTAATATTCAAAAGGTCCATAGGGAAATGAATGGGTTAGCAGATAAATTGGCAGTAGCAGCATCCACCCTCTAGTCATCAGATGAAATGATTAATGGGAATGGAAAGATGGAAATCAATTTCAGATATTCAATTTCGGATAATATAGACCACTTGTAGGTGTTCAAAGATGATGAGCAACTCTTGAGATTCATCCACAATCTCCAAGAGTTTGAAGGCTGCAAGATCAGTTATCAGTAGGAGGGTAAAGAGTATCACGAGTGTGAGGATAATGAAAGGAATCACATCCCGAGTAGCCTTATATATTTTGAGAATATTTTCGATCGACAGGATCATCATAAAAAACAAAAAGAAGAAATAAAAATTGGGAATTATATGGAAATAAACATAGGAACTGACAAAGACCCCATGTTAATAAAAATCAAAAGGTACTTCAGAAATGAAAGGAACAATTTGATCAAATTAATCAAAGAGTATAGAGATGTGTTTTCCTTTAGTTATGATGAGCATAAAGCCTATCGAGAGGATGTGTTTCAACACACTATTCCCCTCACAAAAGAAGCTAAGGAGGTCAAACCTTTCCGACAAAAACTTAGGCAAATAAATCCTAAGTTAGCCCCCATTGTATAGAAGGAACTTGTTGCACCTGCAACTGTTTTCCCCAAATTTTTCAATTTTGGCCCCCCCTTCATGATTTTAATGTTGTTTTGAATCGTTTGGACCCGTGAAATTTTTGGTCATGATTTAGTTTTGGATTATTTTGAAGATTAGCTCTCTTCCTGTTTTTATTGTTTATGTTTGAAACTATTATGGATCGCAGAGTTTAGAGTCTGATCGCTGCCTTTTGAACTGCGGAGGTCATTTAAACAACTTGTCGGAACTTTGTTTCCTTAAGATATTATCATAGGTCGTCGTTTGTTTACCTTCTGCCATTGTAGCTCCCAAAGCAACTAGGTACCCACCGTGTAAGTGCTCCACCCATCGATGTTTTATCGGATCTTCATCGCTTTGTGTTGGATCGGAGGTCGTAGCCTTTCTTCTTCCACCCTTGCAGCTGTGCAAAGCACTTGTCTTCTGACGTCGATATCTTTTCGATTTCCGATTGGAAGTTTTCCCGCCCACTATTTAGGTCAAAGCCCTTTCGACTCCGATGGGCTTAACGTTCTCGCAGTGCCCGTCGCCTGTTAGGACCCCGCTTATGCAGCTGTAGATAAGACTAACCGGCCGATGTTTAGTGTTTTGAGCCACCGATGAGTTCTCTTTTCCCACCGTTGGTGAGGTTTTAAACCCGTGTGTAGATGAGATAGTGGCGCTGACACCTGTTAAGGTTTCAGAGCAGGAGTGCAATACACGGTCTTTCTTGATGATTACTCATTTGGGTAGATGTCGTTTGTTTTTATTAAAAATACAGTCCCAATGAATGACAGATGTTGTTTACTTGCAGATGGATTCAAGAAACTTTTACAAAGAATTACTGCGCAAAGGCGTAGCTGGGAGACAAGTGGCAGAAGGGAGTTGGGCAGTGTTAGCAAAGTTCGAATCGAAACCGGCAATGTCCCAATGAGAGCAAATGAGAAAAAAGGAAAAACCAATGATGAAAAAGGCCCAGACCTGGAAGGATTTGTCAGTTACCAAGCGGATCATAAGTGCACACAGAAAATATAAAATTAAGGATATTAAACGTTTTGGGGGACCAAAAGGTCACAGATTTTGGGGGTAACCCAAGCGATTAGTGTTTTTAGTTTAAATACAGGGAAGTTATAAGTTAGAGGGGATTTTTTCCCATGGAAAAACTTGTGAACTATTGTTTGTAAGAGGAACTATTTCATTTTACAATGAGAAATTGCAAATTTTGCCCGTTAGAGAAGGTGCTATGTGGAATGTTTCAATGTGATAAATTGAACAATGTTGAAGGGTAACTATTTCATTTTTTACTATGTTTCATTAACTGTGAGAGCATTCTGACCTTCTGAATCTATGTTCTTGGCCTGAATGTTCTCTAGTATATCTTGTGATGTTTTCCACTATGAGTAATGGGATTCTTAACTGTTGATGAGCTATCTTATCATGTATACTTTTATTCATGTTTATATGTTTCGGTTATAAGAACAACTATCTGTGATTTTCCATAACATGTGAACGGTATTGCATTACTCATGAATTATTATCTAGCTCTCTAGAGATAGCCTAGTTAGTATTCCTTTTCTTGCTTTATGTGCGATTTAGGTGCTTGTGAGTTTTTAAATGAAAGGTAAGAACCTGCGCATCATTTTGTGAATACTCTTGGCATTCTTTATCAAATCTGCATGTTAAATAGGCACTTGCATATAATACTTTAAGTCAAAAATACAAAAATATATACGGTGGACTGGGCCGTAACCGACAAAACCTTTAGTTTTTTTTTTTTTTTACCTACGGTAGCCGGACCGCAAACCGGACGGGCTCCCTACACCAAATAGTCACAGGCTAGTTGAGAACGTTGAATGGGGAGAATCCCTTGCTGTTGTTTCCTATGAATTTCTAGGCCTCAACAGTTTTTGGTCCTAGAAGGAGGGCCATCAGTGCATGGCTGGCTGAGGAAACCTGTTTTCCCGAAACTATTCCACCGGTAACAGTTCAGAAGCTAGTGTGTTTCCTAACCCAATTCTGGAAGAAGAGGGTAGAGAACATTTATATTCTGTCAACAACAAAGTTGTTAATAACCCAAGAAGAAACACTAGGGAATATGTGAAGAATATTGGAGGATTGCCTATCATCCTTGAATTGCCTAGAAGAGAATATAAAAGGAAAGATCGTCCTATATTGGAAGACTCAGTGCTGGTTGGGGATTGGGAAGAACTTGTAGAAACAGCCTTATAGGAAGTTGTACTGCCTTTGAATCAAGAAGGCCCTGATACTCCTCATAGTTCTCCTGTTCATACTCCTATCCACTCACCCCCTCACTCTCCACCCAGACTCATGGCAGGTGTAAATGCAAATCAACCACCCAACCCACCGAACCCACCACCTTCCTAGAAAGCCAGATCACCTTTGAACCTAGCACCTCCTCTGCACAATTTACCCCAATCTTTTGAAAAGATGCTTCCTAAATTCGACCCAAATGAGAAGATACTAGTAGACGACCACCTGCAAAGTTTGTATTTGGCAATAGAAGGGTTAAGGGCCGGGGAGCATGAAGATGTAGTTTGCAGACTTTTCCCTCACACCCTTAAAGGAACTGCAGCATCATGGTACTTTGGTTTTCTTGCAAACTCTATCCCTGATTGGTATACCTTCGAGACGATTTTTAGAAGTAAATATGTGGCCCAAAAGACTCATGCAGCCCTCATGAAAGGACTATGCGCTTTAAAGAAAGAGAGAAAGGAGAAGGTGCACAACTTGACCCAGATATTTGCAGCGTACCTCAAGAATTTTTGTGAAGATGATAGACCTTCGCATAAAGTCCTGATTGAATACTATACCTCAGCTTTAGGACTCGAGTTGGCCATGTTCACCAAAATAAAGGCCAAGCCCACTTTAGCAGACACCTATGAGCAGGCGGAAAAAGTAGAGGTTGAAAGGGAAAGTATCGAAGATTATCCCGAACGATCGGGAGAGAAAAATGTGGGAAGAAAAGCCTTGTTGTTTACTAAGCCTAAGGAAGAGTAGACACCAGATTTTGAAAGTATGGAAAAAATGATGCAGAAGCTTTCTAATAGAATCGTAGACTTGGAAAAGGAAAAGGAAGCCCAAAAGTTCTACAAGCCCTATTACAAGAAATGGGAGGACAACAATCAATCCTTACCCCCTCCGCACAATTCGGCATCTATGAATTTAACAGAGGTAGGAATGGACAATTTTTGCACTTTCCACAAGCAACCTCACTCTGAAAATAATTTTTCTCAATGGATAAACTCGATGACGTTAGTGATGAATCAGTTGTTGGACTCTAAATTAACAGAACATGGAGATGAAAAAAGAAAAGACGGTAATACATCAACGAAAGAACAAGAGGATGAGACCATGGTTCTATGGAACTCTGTCTCATTATCCAATGCCTAGGAAGAAAGGAATTGGGAATACGAGGACATCGTGGAAACATATGTAACAACAAGGACCCAAGGGTTGGTGAAAGAAGATAGTCTCATGCTCCCAAAGATTAAAAGGCTTCAGAAAAATGTCAAGAAATTTCAAAATAATTCCTCAGCTGATAAAATCCCCGAATTCACCATCACCAGCCAAGATCCTAGACAAAAGGATATGTTTTCTAAGCCCAATGAAGAAGAAATGAATGTTGATAAATCACATCCCACCGAACCTCAGATGGATTATGACAATGTGGAAGATATAAAGAAGGTAAGGGAGAATATCTCATTATTTGAAATGTGTAAGGTGCTGCAGCAGAAAGAAAAACTTTTGAAAGAGCTTGAAGCATCAGAGGAGAGGTTTCCCACTGACAATCAACGCAAAGAAGAAGAATAAATCGGGGAAGCAATCATTGGGGGTAAGTCTAAGAACAATAATCCACCTTTCCTCCTCACGTTTGAAATTTTTAATCACAACGTACATAATTTCCTGATATACTCAGGGGCATCGGTTAACATCATGCCGATATCAGTCTACAAAAGGATAAATGGGCAGCCTAATCCATCCACTTGGAGGGTTTTTCAGTTAGATAGGACAAATGTGAAGGTGATTGGGGAAATGGAGGATGTCCTAGTTCGCCTGTCTTCAAATGATAAGGTGTGTCAAGTTATTGATATTGTGGTGGTTGATATACCAGATGCTTATGGGCTTGTTCTGAGAAGAGACTGGTTGGCAAAGCTAAATGGATATTTTGCCTCAGACTGGTCACATCTGTGGCTCCCGTATAAAGGAAGCCCGAATCAAATCAAAATTTTGAGGGAGCCCCATATGAAATACAATGTTACTCAGCTTGAGGAAAAAAATGAACCAGTGGATTCTATGTTGGGAAATAATTTTACTTAAGTTAGAGCCAGGAAATTACCAAGCAGAGGAAGCCAGTGATACATCAGACGTTCAGCCTGATCTCCTTCGGTTTTAACAGGATGATGAAATTGACTGTAAAATAGTAAACTTAGCAGTAGGAGTAGATTCCCATACAGTAGTTAGCGATTTTTGGACACTTTTTTTGACAGATCTAAAACGTTAGAAGGGTCTGGGGCCGGTTGTGTCCTGATAGACCCCGAGAAGAACAGACACTTTCTTTCATGTAGGTTAGAGTTTGAATGTACAAACAATATTGCTGAATATGAAGCGTTGGTCCAAGGTTTAAGGAAATCAATCTAATTAAAGGTAAATAATCTGAAATTTTTTGGAGATTCTGGAATAATTGTAAAATAGATTTGGAATCAAATACATTGTATTTCACCTCACTTAAAAGCTTATCAAAATGAGGTATGGGATTTGCTCAAATTTTTTAATGCATTCATTATTATATGAATTCCAAGACTTAAGAATGCTGCTGCTGAACTTTTGGCCACAGCAGCTGCTAGGCTTGTGCCTACTAATAATCGGTGTTCCATTGAACTTCTTTTTAGGCCCTCGGTTCCAGACATGATTACCAACCTACGAGTGTTCGACGATGATCAACAGATTATAGAATGCTTAACGAATGATGAAGTATTTAAAGGGGCGATTATTGATGATGAAGAACATCAGGCTGAGCTGAAATTTGATAATTTCATCCCTAAAGGAGTCAGAACCTTAGAGCGGATGTTTGATTTAAATGAAAAATTTAGAATACCAGCAAACGTGAAGACTCGCATCTCATCCCTACAGTTTGAATTGATAAATCTAGGGACTGAAACAAAGCCGAAATATGTGAATCTTGGAAAAGGTTGTTCAACATCAGAAAGAGATAAGTTCATCAGTCTCTTTAATCAATATAAAGATTTTTTCACCTAGACATATGAAGATCTGAAGACATATGACACCAGTATCATCCAGCATGTTATCCCCATCAAATCTGGAGTCAAACCTTATCAACAACCTTTAAGGAAAATGCACCCAAAGTTGGAGCCTCTAATCCAAAGTGAAGTTAAGAAATTATTGGATGCTAGAATTATTTTTAAGGTCAGACACTCTAAATGGGTTTCCAATCTGGTACCAGTAAGGAAAAAATATGGAGAAATCAGGATATGTGTGGATTTCAGAAATTTAAATCATGCTTCGGATAAAGAAAATTATCCTATTCCACCCATGGAGGAACTACTATAAATGGTCTTAGGTTCTGTACTATTTTCTTTATTAGATGGATTCTTAGGCTACAATCAAGTATTAGTAGCCGAAGAAGACAGATTGAAGACAACATTTAGGACCAGATGGGGAACCTTCGCTTACCGAAGAATTCCCTTTGGGCTTATAAATACTGGAGCTACATTCCAGAGGGCTATGGACATAGCTTTCTATGGTTTGATTGGCCGTAGTGCTGTAGTGTACCTCGATGATATTACAATATTCTCAAAGAGGAGAGAAGAACATGCGTTTCATCTAAAGCTAATTTTTGAACGCTGCTGAAAATATGGTATCTCACTCAATCCCAAGAAGTGTGTGTTCTCTGTTACGGAGGGTAAGTTGCTGGGTCACGTAGTTTCAAAGAAGGGAATCTCTATAGACCCAGAAAGGATCAAGGCCATTGAACATATCCCCTTGCCCCATAATAAAAAGGGGATGCAGTCATTTATGGGAACAATAAACTTCGTGTGAAGATTCGTGCTAGACTTCGCTCAAATTGTCAAACCTCTGCAGCAAATGGTTAAGCAAAGTGTACAATTCAAGAGGACTGAGGTTGAAAAAAATGCATTCAGCAAGATTAAAACTACTATTGCACACGCGCCCTCCCTAAAAAGCCCAGATTTTGATAAATATTTTATTCTATACACGTTCGCATCTGATGATTCGCTAGCAGTTGTGCTTACTCAGAAGCAAGATGGTGGAGATGAGTTCCCCATATCATTTATGAGCACTGGTCTACAAGGGGCTGAATTGAATTACCGAGCTATAGATAAACAAGCTTACACAGTGTTCAAAGCGGTGAAACAATTCAGGCCCTACATATTAAAAAACCGGACTAAGGTAATCGTCCCACACCCAGTTGTACGGTCTCTTTTTAGACAGAAGGAGTTAGGAGAAAGAAGGGGTAATTGGGTAACATCTCTTCAAGAGTATGACCTCAAGTTCAAGCTAGCTTCTATAGTTAAAGGGAAAGGGTTGTGCAAATTAATGACTGAAAATGGAAACAATGAAGAACATGCCTTGGAAGACAAGGCTGAATTACATCTGATGGATGTCTGTCCTCTTTTCACAGCCCCTGAATCTTGGTATCGAGATCTTGTGCATTACCTTCAGACGCGATCGTTGCCAGAACACTGGAATTCTAAGAAAAGAAGAGCGTTGCGTCTTAAATTAGCCTCCTATCAAATTATTGAAGGAATATTATTCAGAAAAAATTACGACAAAGTTCTTCTTTGATGCTTAGAAAAATAAGATGCGAAGAAGGTAATGAAAGATTTGCATGACGGGCCTGCTGGGGGACATTTTTCAAGAGATACTACAGCTCACAAAATTCTCAGAGCCAGATACTATCGGCCCATGCTTTTCAAATATGGACACGTTGTTATAGCTCAAAATGACATATCTCTACTTGTGACCACTTTCCCATGATTTCATCACATGTTGACATTTTCCATGATGACACTTCATGAAAGTCACTGAATGTCACTGAAAAAACACCTATCTTGGAGGACCCATATCTTGAGTTTTGTAACTCCATTTGACCTCATATCTACACTGTTGGAAAGGTATTTCTATTAACTAAAACTTTCTAGAAGACACCAAAGTCTGAAAATGCCCTCAAAATATCCTAAAAATGCGTTTTTTGTCTATATGCGACTTGCCTTAAGGAAAACCCGTGGATGATACGCGAGTTGCTCTCTTTCGTACCCGCGGATATAAAAATTTGCTCATATACGTGACTTGTTGTACTAGAAACCCATGTATACTTTTTGTATATGTGACTGTCCAGTTATGCAACACACGGATGCCTCTTAAAAATGACAAAAAACGCGTCTTTTGACTTCGGGTAGTTTGGGTAGTTATGCAACTAACTTCTTCAGTTGTAACTACTTTGTCTTCGCCCCTAAATATTCCTTAAGCATATAAATAGAGGTAGGGAGGTCCATGAGAGGGGACTTGAATTTTTTCATTGTTATGCTGGAGGATTTGGAGCTCTCTTTGCCCACATCTTTGCCCTAGAAGCATTCTCCTTGTGTTGCAGAGCTTGGAGGCTGAGTTCCTTGGAGAAGAGAAGCAGCAGAACCGGATCAAGGTTTCGTGAGGTGCCGAACTTGAAGAGAAGGTATACTTGTACTTGTTTTCAAGATTAATAAAGATGTGATGTCCTTCTTCTTCCCAAATCATTGTTCAATGTGTGATTGAATCTCTATTTATGATCATATGATGATGTTATTCAGATCATTAGTTCATGTTTATTTGATTATCATTGTTTTATATGTGGTCATAATGGTTTGAGGAAGGTATAATTCATTTTGCAGGTCTCTTGGAGCAAGAGGACCAAGAAGAGGATTGAAGAGAAAGATTGGACCAGCCTTCAGTTTATTAGGTGTGGATCTTTCTCATCTCTGAACTTGCTTATGTATGCTTGCTGAACATTATCCATCCACCTTTCAACCCCAGTATATTGATGGCCTCTCAAACCGTAGCCATAGGACACTTTCCTTTACAATAGAACTGGCGATTCCACTGGGGATAGCCTTGTCTGTTTGGGGATTCTCTATCTTTCTTTCAGTCTTTTGCATTGTTTTAGGTCCTTCTTACCACATAGGAACAACTTATAAGTCTGATAGCACACTTCCCCTACCTTCCTAAGGTAGTTTTTGACCTTTTTGGGAGTTTTTCCACCCATACGTGACTTCCTTGACTGAACAGTCGCGTATCTGGTTTGACATAGGTGAATTTATCTATTGTAAACCCGCATATGATCCAGGACTTGTCTGTTGTACAACCCGTGTATGCCCCTTTAAACAATGTTTTTTCCTCTTTTGTGATTTTTCTTCTGTTTGAAGGTGTTTTGGCAGGTCTTTTGGGGTCCTCTGTAGGTGCATGACTCTAGGGAGTTAGTGTCATCCTTTTTTCTTGTTCTTTATCTATGTGGTAATCATTTTATAGCATTAGGGTTTTCTCTTTGCTGTTTCCCCCACCTCCTTTGCTTGGCATGATTTTTGGCTTATGTTTTTTATCAGCCTCTGTTAGTGATATTTGTCTGAGTTCAGAAGCTTGTTGGTGTTGGTTTCCTTCTTGTTTTGTTGGTTAACTTCACCATGCCAAAATAGTTGACTTTCCTTTTATGCAAGCCTTCCCTCCAAGTAGGGTTTATGCTGACTTTACTTCAGTCTAGAGTTTGTTTGGTGGTTGTATAGCAGAGTTCCTTTTGCTTTGTTCTTGTTATCTGCATGCTTTTAGTTTGTAGGTATTTTTTCTTTTGCATTTATAAAATAAAATTAAAAAGAACCTATACTTGTTTGTGTGGCTTGAACCCCACCTCCTTCTTTGGCTTGACCTTGTTGGACAAGGTACTGAGCAGCCTTTGTTTGTAGCTTTAGATTGATACTTGGGACTTCTTGACCCTTGTTTATGTCAGTCTTATTGCTCAATCTTTTCATTCCAAAGTTGTTGGCTTGTTTACCTTTGTGAGCCTTCTTTTCAAAAGAGGTTGATATCTAACTTTAGGGAAACCTAGGGTTTGTTTGTGGGGAGTAGAGTAGTTGTCTATTTTCTTTGCTTTCATTACTTGCTTGCATTAGTTGATAGGCTCATTTTTCTTTTGCATTTATAAAAGAAAAAGACAAAAACACATGTTTTCTTTATATGCATGTCGATTAGGTTTTTAGTCTAGATTGCATGGCATATCATTGTTTTTGAAAAAATAAAAATAAAAAAGAATTTGTTCTTTTGTGGTTTTCAAGTTTCTATTTGAAAAATAAAGAGAATAGTTTTTGCTTTTTGCATTTCATATCTCTTTGATTAGTCATTTTGTTTCAACTTTGAGTCAAAACACCACATATGTTTCACGCCAATTACCCTCTGACTAAAATCAGCTCTTAAAATAAACGATATAATTTGAAAATTACTAGTAAGTTTTATCTTATAGGGTCATACTATTGGGGCGCGCACCCTAATGGTCCTTAAGGTGGATAGCTCCTCGGGTTTTGGGAGTTTGTAAGTAGAGTTATGGCTCAAATTAGTTTTAGGGGTGTCGGGGTAGATTCAAAAACCTTATGTTGTAATAAACCCAAGGTTTAAATTCAGGGTTTAGGGTTTGGGGTGCCCATGGTTTAAGTCCATGGTTTTGTAACAGTGCGCTGTTTAAATAGGCACTCTTGTAAGTAAGTAAGGTTAGGATTTTTGTGTAAAAGGAATTAATGTGAAGCTAAGGCTAATTTTGTAAGAAAAGGTTAAGTCCCAGCTGTGTGCGTGGACGACCTTTGTAGCTGTGTGCGCAGAGGGTTTTGGGTGATAAGGAAATATGCAGCTATGTGCGCAGAGGCCTGCAGCTATGTGCATGGATTTGAGGACTGAAGGGATCTGCAGCTGAGTGCACAGATCAGAAAATGTGGTTTTTTGTAGAAATATTGAATAAAAAACAGTTCTGTGGACGTAACCCCTACACTGGGGGTGAACCACGTTTTATCTTGTGTCGTGGTTATATGTGTTGTTTATTTTGTGTTCTTTCATGCATTTATATCTATATTTCTGATAAGTAGAGATCACTGCTAGACAATAAATTCGTTGTGAATTCCCAGTAAAGGGTTGCGCAAGGCACTGTTTGTTTATCTAACTGCGAAGCTAAATAAGTGAATGCTAAGCTCTGTGATTTATATTTATAATCTATTAAAAGTTAAAGGTACAGTAATATTCCTCTTTGCTTACATAAATCTGGTTCTGCGGCACCCCATAGCAGTTTCAGGTGAGACTGCAATCTGTTCGCAGGTTGTTGCCAAAAGGGCCAACTCTGTGGGTCTTTTATTGGTGCGAAGTTAAAGGTATAAACCCCGGGTCTGCCCTATTGCCCAACAAATTGGTTTTGTTTCTAGTGGAACTCAGTATCTGCTCAAGAGGGGTTTACGTCATACCTCAAGGGCTATGTTCTGGAGGCCCTCTGTGAAGGAAATCGGTGATTGGATTGATGAGACTTATCTGAAATTTGCTGAGCACGAGAACAAAGATCCGCGTCATAGTGCAAATGACTTTTTACAAAGGTATGTTTTTTGTGACATTTATGAAATTTTCTTTGGTAGTATCCACATAGAGTTGCACCAGTGGTTATCTAGGTTAGCAGAGCAAAGGATGAACTTCCTAGCACGTCAGTTTCCTACTTGGACCCCCGTGAGAATTAATATACTAAAAAGGGTGAACAACGAGATCTCCCGCGCTGTTGATTTCTGGACAACGCGAACCCTTAAAGCATTTGTGACGGAGTTCGCCCTCGACACGAGCACCTCCTTTAGTGAAGCCGAGCGGCAGTTTTTCAAAGGCCCAAGGGGTAAGCTTTTGAATTCATTTAGTTTGTGAATCAAAATTCTATTGGCTGAAAAAGGTATATTGCTAGTTGAATCAGACTATTAGATTTAGTATTACTAACCTATGTTTGCAAGCGACAATACCTTCGACGAGCAAAGTGGTTTGCTACGAAGTGGAAAAAGGTACAAGAGAGATTTTGGATCCTATTCCCAGGGTCAACATACTAATTATTCCCCTATAAGTCCCGTCGATTCAGAACCCGAAGAAACCCCTTCTGTTGGAAACCCTCCGGTAACCCCACAGCAAAGACCTATTATCCCTGAGAACCCGTCGCAGTCTGAAAGTCACCCTAGCTCGAGTATTCCTATCACAGGTCAGTCTACCCCAGTAAGTTACCCCTCGCCTACTTCCAGTCCCCCTCCATCCCCTCCTAGATCCACTATGGCCCACATGCATGATGAAATTAAGCTACCTGTTTTCAAAGGAACTGGATCCGAGGATCCAGAGCAGTTATGGTTTTTATGTGAAGCAGTGTGGACTGCTAAGTCCATTACGGATCAAGATACAAAAAGAGCGCAGCTGGTTACTTCCTTCAGAGACCGTGCTCTCACCTAGTTCATGAAGTTCTCCAGCACTCAGAACCATGCATTGGCTGACATAAAAGTAGCAATGATAAAGGAATTTAAGAAGCCAAAATCCTAGTCGCAGTGTATTACTGAATTGAAAGAGATTCAGCAGAGGCATGGAGAATCAGTGTGGGACTTTGATCAAAGATTCAAAGTTCTGCTAGACCAATTCAGTTTCCCCATTGGACCTGCGCAGCACAAGGAATGGTTTATTGCAGCGTTGTTACCGCATATCAGAACTCCACTCATGCAACAGAAGGTTGCTGACCAGCAGGAGGCTCTGGAAATCACGATGAAGCTTGAAACCGCCCCTGTCAAAGATAACTCTAGTATCACTCAAATCCAAGCGCAGTTGGCAGCGATGGCTCTGGAGCTCCGCGATATGAAGAAAGGAAAAACCGGTCGCGAAGAGTTCTGGTGCACACAATGTCGGATAGAGGGTCACGACAAGGAACAATGTCCTGTGGTAAGAAATTACCTAAATACTGGTGCGCCAAAACCGTTCAACCCTACTATTCTATATTGTGAGATCTGTCGGACAACTGGCCAGCATCGACCTGAGAATTGTTATCTACTACAGAGGTATGTGCAAGTCCCCAAGAACCCTTACTGCAAATTCTGTAAGTCCGTAGGCCATAATGAAGATGAGTTTCACAGTTATGACCTCATGAGGGAACGCACCTACGATTCCTATCGAGTACAAAATGAGGGACAGAGTAATGATGGCTATGGCTACCGTGGCAGTGCATCAGGTAGAGGTGGTTTTGGAGGCTATGGTCATGGTGGCATGGCTGGAAGAGGTCATGGTTAGGTGGTGTGTTATAATTGCAACCAGGACGGACATTTGGCTCGCGACTGTCGGAACCCGACTATGACATGCTGATATTGTCGAGCAGTAGATCATGTGATCGAGCAGTTCCTGCAGCTAATAGCTAAGATTCAGGAAAGAAACAGTGGCCCCACTCCGAATCTTCAGATGATTTTCATTGATAAAAGACCTACCCTAGCAATTAATGTTGTTACCCGAAGTGGAGCTACGACGCAGATACAGCCTACTGAGAAACAACCTGATGAGACTTGGGTTCGTAAGGCTCCTGTGAAAGTCCCTGCCTTTGATATTGAAAGAGAAAAGGAGACATTCATGGACGCCATGAAAGATTTTGTGGATTCTATCCCAGCAGTAGCACCTGCGCAGCCACATCAACAGCATTCGCAGCTGCAAGAAGCTTCGACGGATAAAGTAAGTACATTGTCCTCCTTTTTATAGAGTTGTCTGAAACTTTAAAAAAATCAAAATGCTTTAAGTGAGTTGCAGAAATTTATTGCTTCTTGTGAACCTCAGCAAGGTTCTGTTCAGGAAAAAGTTGTTCATAGAGTCAGAACAACTGGTAGGGAAATGAGGTTGAACGCTCAGATAGGAGAGTATGAGATGACTGATGAGATGAATGATGTGATGTGATTTTGTAATAGTGCGCTATTTTAATAGGCACTCTTGTAAGTAAGTAAGGTTAGGATTTTTGTGTAAAAGGAATTGATGCAAAGCTAAGGCTAATTTTGTAAGAAAAGGTTAAGTCCCAGCTGTGTGCGTGGAAGATCTCTGCAGCTGTGTGCGCAGAGGGTATTGGGTGATAAGGAAATCTGCAGCTGTGTGCGCAGAGGCCTGCAGCTATGTGCACGGCTTTGAGGACTGAAGGGATCTGCAGCTGAGTGCGTAGATCAGAACTATGGTTTTTTGTAGAAAGATTGAATAAAAAACAGTTATGTGGAGGTAACCCCTACACTGGGGGTGAACCACGTTATATCTTGTGTCATGGTTCTGTGTGTTGTTTAGGTTGTGTTCTTTCATTGATTTATATCTATATATATGATAAGTAGAGATCACTGCTAGACAATAACTTCGCTGTGAATTCCCAGTAAAGGGTTGCGCAAGGCACTGTTTGTTTATCTAACTGTGAAGCTAAATAAGTGAATGCTAAGCTCTGTGATTTATATTTATAATCTGTTAAAAGTTAAAGGTACAGTAATATCCCTCTTTGCTTGCAGAAATTTGGTTCTGCGGCTTCCCATAATAGTTTCGGGTGAGACTGCAACCTGTTCACAGGTTGTTGCCGAAAGGGCCAATTCTATGGGTCTTTTGTTGGTGCGAAGTTAAAGGTATAAAATCTGGGTCTGCCCTATTGCCCAACACATACACCAATTAGCTCAGGCTAGACTTATGGATTAGGGAGTTTTAACTCTCCACAAGTGTTAAAATTTCAGACGTAGTTGGCCAATCACTAGGTAAATCCTTTTCTACGTTGATTGTATCTAGGAATCTCCTCTGAAACAGGAGTTAAGCACGAGGCCGCATGGACACTTTGACTAAGGAGATAACCCTTTGATTCCTTGTCAAAGCGTAGACCAAGGTTTTTACGCATCTGGGGATTCTGTCTTAGATAGGGTTTTGGGCTTAGCTACCCTGCCCATGCGTACGAATCAGGCTTGCGACTGTCCCCACAGACTGTCAATATAGTTAAGGTAGCCTTTAGTCTCTTTGACATCTAGGGTTCATACACAGGTACACCGAAAGGTTATTTCTTGTTGACCTTGGACGGGCTTGGAAGGTAACCCCGGTAGAAAATGTAGGAGGGCAGTGGGTGATTCCTCCGCTTGTGCCTAAGAACATCTACAGGGACACCAAGTAACTATCTCTCAGCTTCCTTCTGGAAAGTATATCTTATACTTGTTTGTCTGTTTGGATTTAGGAATTTTTAGTGAGTGATTTGTTGTTTGTCTGTACTTAGTGTGCCTTTAGGTGTGTGCTTTGTAATTTTGGTTTCCTATCAACCTCAGACTTTGTCTCCTGGTTTGAAACTATGGCTAACACCCCTTTGAACACCAACCAAGAGATCCTCATGATGGGAGCTCCTTGTAATATTCCTCTCATGGGGAATGTTGGTGTTCCCTTGATGGCCACCCTGAATCTACCTGGATTCACCCTAGGGCTACCAGTGTGGTTGTTTTCCACTCCAAATATCCTGAATGCTCCTGATGCTTCTCAAGTAAGCTCCTTATATCAAGGGTATCAAAACACTACTTCCCCTTCACCTGTAGTTGATTCTCCTCCTCCTTCTATCTCATGCGGTGAAAGTACTGATACTAGTAATCGGCAGTCTAAAAGGAGTAAAAGAAGGAGGAATAGGAAGAAGGCACATAACCAAGGGTGCACCTGTTCAACCTCTGCAAGTCAAGTTGAACCTCACCACCCAGCCTCTGTGGTTCATGCTGGGGGCACCCATCCAACCTCTGCGGGCCATGTTGGATTTAAGCACTCAACCTCTGCAAGTCAAGTTGATCTTCACCATCCAGCCTCTGTTGATCATGCTGGTGGGATCCTTCCAACCTTTCTAGGGTACATCGGATCCAGTCACTCAGCCTCTATGGTTCATGCTGAGGGCACCCGTTCAACCTCTGTTGTTCAAGTTGAACCTCCCCATCCAACCTTTGTTGTTCATGCTGGATCCATCCACCCAGGCTCTATTGTTCATGCTAGGGGCACACAATCAACTGCTACAAAGTAGATTGATCCTAACCATTCAACCTCTGTTGTTCATGTTGGTGGTACTCATCCAACCTCTGCATGCCATGTTGGATCCAGTCTCTCAGCTTCTGCAAGTCATGCTAGGGGCAGTCTCTCAGCCTCTGTACTTCATGCTGAAGACAATTCGTCAGCCACTGTGAGTCATGTTGACGCTGTTGAAAAGACTACCCATTCAAAACACAATCCCAAGCTTCCTTGTAAGCTTTGTGAGGGATACCACCTTACTTATAAATGCCATTCTATCATGGAGGTGCGAAGAGTTTGGATTCATGGTCATCCTGATTTTGAACATTCTGAAGCTTTTCAACAACCAACCTCTCTTAGTCAGGTTGGACCTAGTCACCTAGCCTCTAGTGTTCATGTTGGGGGAAAACTCTCATCCTCTGCAGGTCATGTTGAGAGAAAAAAGTCAACCACTATTATTCATGTTGACACCATTGAGAAAACTAGTTGTTCGAAGTGCAAACTTAAGTTCCCTTGTATGTTATGCGAGAGAGATCATCTTACTCACAAGTGCCCTGCTATCGTAGAGGTGCAAAGAGTGTGGTTCAAGACTCAAGAATTTCCTTCTCCTGAACAACCTATAGTTTCTCAACAACTTACTCAACCTTTGGTTGATCAAGTGGTCGAACCAATCTCAGATTTGGTCAATCTCACTCTTCTTTTGGAGAGTGATCCTAATGTGATTGAACCAATGTCATCTTTGGTCAATACCACTCTCCCTTCAGAGAGTGAATTTCACAAAACGGTTGAATTGATTCCAGTATCGATCAATCCCACTCTTCCTTTGGAGAGTGGAGTGTCTACTAGTCACATTTTCTTCACTTCTAGTTCAGAACTTACTGAACACGGGGGCACTGAACTTGCTTTGGATTAACCCCCACCAAGCTCTCAGATTGCTTCCTTTGATTGGGATAGCCTAGTTGAGCCGCGCCTTCCTTCTAATGCACCTTTCCAGATAAAGGTAAAAGTTGAACCCTAGACGATTGCTCATTGTATTGTTGATGAAGGAGCCTCAGTTAGTATTTTTTCTGCTCATGCTTGGTGAGGCACGGGATCTCCCAGCCTTGTGTCGACTGCTAGTCAGTTATTGGTGCTTGATAGAAGAACTTGTATAGCCTTGGGAATTCTTTCTCAAACACCTGTTACTTTGGGTGGGAAGACCGTCTTAGTTGACTTCATGGTGATAGAAGACTCCTTGGACTTCAATATGCTCCTTGGATGTGATTATATCTATGCCATGCAAGCTGTGGTGTCAACATTCTTTTGTGTGATGTACTTTAATCATGGCAAAGAAATTGTCACTATTGATCAGTTGGATTTTCTTGATCCGTCTCTTGACCTGACTAGAGACTAGGTATTTCCTTTATTGATTCCCAGTGTTTCTATAGACACTACCCCGCCACAGGTGAGCTATGTGGCCTCTTGTCCTTTGTGTTCAATTGCTACTGAGAAGCAACCTCTGTTTTCATGCTTACCTTCTCAGGAATTGGTCCCAGTAGTTGAATAGGTGATTCATCCTATATAGACTATGGACCATGATCTCCACTCTATCAATCCATTTGAAAGTTTAGACATGTGTCCTATCTTGGATGATCTCCTTCCTTTGGATGAAGTCTTCCTAGAGTCTTTGATACAGTCTGATCTTCTTTCGGATGTTGATTCAGTTGTGACTATGTCTAACCCTGATTTGCCTAGTAAGCCTGACCTTTCTTCTTATGTTGGTCTTGTTGAGTCTTTTGACTCTTTCTTCGAACAGCAAGTTAGTGATCCTTATGAGTTTGATTTTTCTTATGAATTTTTCAACTCTTGTGATATTGAGTTTGTACCTGCAGGCTCTATATCCCTTGTTTATTTTTTCTCTCCTTATGAGGTCAATCTTATTGATTATAAACCCTCGGATCTTGGCACTATAGAGTCCTCTTTCGTTGATTCTTCCTTGACTACATATTTTGTAGAAGATAGCAAAGCTACATGTGTTTCTGCCAAAGTGACCCGCATCAAATATTTCCTTCTGAATATGATCCTGATGTTGTTGTTTCTTGGAGACGAGATTCTTAGTTGGATTCACAACTATTTACTAGCCTCTCCTTGTGTTTCAAGTTGTAATTGCATTTGCATGTGCCCTGCTCATGCTTATGAGCCTGATGTCGGCTTCCATGCTTTTAGCTCATTGTATAAGCCCTCATCTTTGTTCTCATCATTGCTAAGCCTTGTATCATTTTACCTTTGCAACTTGAAACCCTTTACGTTGAGGATACATTCCCTAAGTGTCTTTATCCTGCTCATGTTCCTTGCATTATGCATAGGTCTGTTCCTTGCGCTTGGAACTAGTTTCTCCTACTTATGACACTCGTCTCCTCGCATTTAGAGCATTCTTTTTGCTCTCCTTCGAGCTCGTTAAAAACAGTAAGGAGGCCACGAGTTGACTTTTCCGGACTCGTTAAAAATTCATGGGAAATAGTTTGAGTTTCTTTAGGCCCAAGTCTGACTCCTCAAAATAGACTTGACTACCGAGTAAACTTGTCCGTTCAAGCTCATTAAGAATATGTGAATGGGCATCCACATTGGTGGTAGGTTATCTCTTTCTCGGACCATGTGGAATAATACAAGAAAGGATCCCTCTCTTTTCTTTAGAATTGACAAGAGTATTCTTAGGCATAGGTTTATCTCTTTTCCAGACCTGAGGGACTAAAATTACGGAAAAGGAACCCCCGGTATGAGCTTAGTTTTCTCTTTTTCGTGCTTTGGACCAAAACATGAAAAAGATTCCGAGTGTACTTTGTGTCTTTTCCATGCTCGTTAAACCCTAAAGAACAAAGCATCGAGTTTATTGTTGTAAGCCCCATTTCTCGTAATCAAATGGATCTTTCCAAGTGATCTTGCCTTCCTTCACACTCATAAAACTCAAGCTATATGCTACTTTTGAAGGAGCATTGGGTAGGTGGTAATTTAACCTTTTTCGGACCTTCCTGACTAAGTATGAAAAAGGTGCACCTTTTCTTCTTTGGAAGTTAAGAGAGTTCTTCTTTGGTATGTTTTATACTTTTTCGGCCTTAGGAGACTAAATTGTATGAAAAAGGACCCCCTGGAGTCTTCTTTGGAGTTTTCAGACTCTCTAAACTATGGAAACACCGTCGATCATGTACTAGTTCGGGCTCGTAAAATCCACGAATCAGTGCTTTATCAAGCATTCTTCTTTCTTTTATTCGAGCTTGCCAAAAATGAAGATAGTCCCGAGTTTGCTTTCTTGGACTCGTTAAACATTTACAAGAAAGAGGGGAAGGGAAGTTCATTCACATTTTTTTTACATCATGGCAGCAAGTCTTGTTTCCTTGAACAAAGCACCAGTTTTGAGTCTATCAACAGTTGGGTTCTAGTATTTTGACCTTATCCTGATTTCAGAGTTTCTTACTCCTCCAGTTGGTATTTTTTCCAATTATATGGGGAATCTGTCAATGTCTCCTACATTGTAGATTTGTTTCATTGGTCCTTTTGTGTCAAAAGCTTCCTAAGTCACTTTTGTGTCGTGCTCACTATTCAAGGATTAAACCTTTGTTGGCCATTCTGCAGTTGCCTTGACCTTTTGTGTCAGCCATTCCTTGGTATTAGTTCATTACATCATGTCTTCAGCTTCCTTGTCGTGAAATTCAGTACCAATTCTAGATCCAATTAGTCTTTGACTTACCTCGTGTTGGATGATGAAGGATGCCTTAATGCCTTCCTTCCAATGGATCTCTTCCTATCGACTGCAACACATCTTGCTCTGGGAATGAGATTTAGAGTTTTATGACAGTACCTTGGGGATTGTTTTCATCAATGGAAATTTCCCTCGCTATTGGGTAGTGGGAATACCTTAATGTCTCCTACTCGATAGATTCTTCAAGTGTTCGACTTCAAGTCCTTGTAATCACACTTGTTAGAATGTACTAGGTACCTTGGGGACCATTTTCATTAATAGTGGTTTCCCTCGCATTTGTTAACGGTTCTCCTTATTGACCGGTAATCAAACGGTTTCCTCCATGTTCGACTTCAACTCCTTTATTCGGATGGTTAGGATATGTACCTTTTTTGGGCGGTTTGGATTGAAGACCTTGGGATGACAGTAGCATTGTCATTTTTTGCTATTGCCTGAGTTGTGCAAGACCTTGTTATACTTTATATGACATTTTTCTGAGACATAGATCCAGCTTGTATTTTTGTGGCTATGATCGATTGTTGAGTATGGATCCACCTTGTTCATTTGTGGCCATGACTCCTTTAGATTTGATATGGCGCCTTTTTGCATATTAAGTGACCATGATAGTTTCATCAGTTATACATATGTTGGATCCACCTGTATCTTTATGGCGATGTTTTGTATATGGATTTGTATGTCCCAGAGATCAGTTTTTTTGACATTTATCTCTCTTTCGGGTACCTTTGTTCGAGCCTTTCGATCTTGGATTCTCTGCTCTCTCCATACTCAGTTGTTTCCTTTATAATGTATTTCGGCTATCATCTTCCCCTCTAACCTCACACATTAGGGGGCATTTGTTATAGCTCAAAATGACACATCTCTGCTTGTGACCACTTTCCCATGATTCTGTCACATGTTGACATTTTCCATGATGACACTTCATTAAAGTCACTGAAAAAACACCTATCTTGGAGGACCCATATCTTGAGTTCTGTAACTCTGTTTGACCTCATCTTGGCACCGTTAGAAAGGTATTTCTATTAGATAAAACTTTATAGAAGAAACCAAGGTCTAAAAATGCCCAAACATATCCTAAAAATGCATTTCTTTGTCTATACGCGACTTCCCTTAAGGAAAACCCACAGATGATACACGCGTTTCTCTCTTTCGTACCCGCGGATATAAAAAGTTGCTCATATACACGACTTACTGTACTAGAAACCCATGTATACTTTTTGTATACGCGACTGTCTAGTTATGCAACGCGCTGATGCCTCTTAAAAATGACAAAAAACGCGTCTTTTGATTTCGGGTAGTTTGGGTAGTTATGCAACTCACTTCTTCAGTTGTAACTACTTTGTATTCACCCCTAAATCTTCCTTAAGCATATAAATAGAGGTAGGGAGGTCCATGAGAGGGGACTTGAATTTTTGCATTGTTATGCTAGAGGATTTGGAGCTCTCTTTGCCCACATCTTTTCCCTAGAAGCATTCTCCTTGTGTTGTAGAGCTTGGAGGCTGAGTTCCTTGGAGAAGAGAAGTAGCAGAACTGGATCAAGGTTTCGTGAGGTGCCGAACTCGAAGAGAAAGTATACTTGTACTTGTTTTCAAGATTAATAAATATGTGATGTCCTTCTTCTTCCCAAATCATTGTTCAATGTGTGATTGAATCTCTGTTTATGATCATATGATGATGTTATTTAGATCATTAGTTCATGTTTATTTGATTATCATTGTTTTATATGTGTTCATAATGGTTTGAGGAAGGTATAATTCATTTTGCAGGTCTCTTGGAGCAAGAGGAGCAAGAAGAGGATTGAAGAGAAAGCTTGGACCAGCCTTCAGTTTATCAAGTGTGGACCTTTCTCATCTTTGAACTTGCTTATGTATGCTTGCTGAACATTATCCATCCACCTTTCAACCCCAGTATGTTGATGGCCTCCTAAACCCTGGCCAGAGGATACTTTCCTTTACAACACGTGCCCATGTCAGGAAGTGCGACATCTATCAAAGGTTTGGTGGAAGACAATCTAAAGCAGCTGGACCACTGAAGCCTGTGATGATCACGGAGCCATTCGAGCAATGGGGGTTGGATATTATTGGGGAGATAAAACTGAACTCTTCCCTATAACACAAGTACATTCTGACTACAACCAATTACTTCATTTGCTGGGTCAAAGCCATCCCGCTATGCAAAATAAATGAGGACACGGTCATAAACTTCCTACAAGACCATATTATGACCAGGTTTGGAGTTCCAATTTCTTTAGTCTTTGATAATGCTACTTACTTTTCATCAATTAAGTTAACTGCTTTTGCTCATGAGAAAGGGATAAAATTGAATTACTCTGCCAATTATTATCTACAGGGAAATGGCTTGGCTGAATCTACTAACAAGAACCTAATTAGATTTTTAAAGAAGAATGTGATAGAAAACCAGAGGATTTGGCACTCAGCACTACCAAACGCCCTTTGGGATGATAGAGTCACCCCCAAGTATTCGATAGGAGTGTCTCCGTATACCCTTGTGTATGGTAAAGAGGCCATTCTTCCCCCTAATATCATGCTACCCTCTTCCATAATAGCTCAAGAATCTAGGGGATCGGATAATGAAGTCTTGCAAATAAGGATATATAATCTCCTGAAGGCAGAAGAGTCTTGATCTAAATCCATGGAGCGCTTTAAGCAACAACAGGAGATAATAAAAAGATGGTTTAATAAACACAAGGCAGGAACAAAAGACTTTGAAGTGGGAGATTTGGTTTTGAAGTGGGACCACCCCCATGATGAAAAAGGAAAACACATGAAATTTCAGCAATTGTGGGTAGGTCCTTTCCAGATTGTGGCAAAGCTTGTCCCTTCAACTTACAAGTTGCAAGATTTACAAGGGTGGGAAGAGAACTTACCAGTAAATGGCTTAGTTCTCAAACCTTATTTTTCCTGAGTTTGTCTTTGTTCCCCTATCTTGTATATAAATAATATGGCCTGGCATTTTTCTTTGAGTTAGGTGGTTTAGTTTTTTTTTAGTTTAATTTATACTGATTTTAATAAAGGAGGCAAACCCGCAGTTGCATGGGGAACATCAGAATTTTGGACTGACTAAACTTCTTGGGTATAAGACTGTGTCTTGATGTTTATCTAAAAGAACTTCTTCCATTTTAGCAGTTTTCTCGAATAGCTATGTACGCATTGAAGTCCTGCTTAACCCTTGTGACATATACCAAAATCAAAAGGTCTGGAATACTATTTTGAGGCTCCATCCATATCACATTTAAAATTTCCTAGGAAATGACAGCAAAGGGCCCATGGAAAGAAGCAAGGTAAACAGTATATTAGATACAAATGATCCCATGCCAATAAATGAATGCCAAAAGGCATATAAGAGTAAAAAAACTCCTATGTAAGCATTATATATCAAAACAAATGCGGAACCATATAAGTACTAAATCACTGAAATTTCCTCTCTGTCCATGAGCTGAAATGTGAATACACCTCTCACACAAAAGGACACTTGGGATAGAGGAGCGTGAATTAAAATTCAGAAAGAAAGGCATGCAGGAGGACTCATATGAAAAGGACAAAAATCCAAAAGCACAAAAAAGTGCTAGAATGGCATGGGAATGAGAAACAAATGAATATTTCTATTTACCCTATGCTACAATCCTGTAGTGTCTAAGCTGGAAACTACCTAAATATAGAGGTAACAACGAAATTCATATTTTGGCCTCAAAAGAGTTATCTTGACTTACAAAATCGTGGTTTCCACTCTCCCAAACCGGACTATCATCAATGATTTAAGGTACATACATTTGCCATTTGAGAAATCCAGATAGCTGGAAGAATTCAGTAGGTTCATTGATGTTAAATAGTCTGTCACTCAAGGAAGTATCGTCCAGAGATCTAGGTTCACCAGGTAATCGCCAATTGTTGCAACTGCAACTGTTTTCCCCAAATTTTTCAATTTTGGCCCCCCTTCATGATTTTAATGTTGTTTTGAATTGTTTGGACCCGTGAACTTTTTCTTCATGCTTTAGTTTTGGATTATTTTGAAGATTAACTCTCTTCTTGTTTTTATTGTTTATGTTTGAAACTATTATGGATCGCAGAGTTTAGATTCTGATCACTACCTTTTGAACTGCAGAGCTCATTTAAACAACTTGTCGGAACTTTGTTTCCTTAAGATATTATCAGAGGCCGTTGTTTGTTTACCTTCCACTGTTGCGGCTCCCAAAGCAACTACGTACCCGCTATGTAAGTGCTTCGCCCACCAATGCTTTATCGGATCTTCATCGCTTTGTGTTGGATTGGAGGTCGTAGCCTTTCTTCTTCCACCCTTGTGGCTGTGCAAAGCACTTGTTTTCCGATGTCGATGTTTTTCCAATTGTCGATTGGAAGTTTTCCCACCCATGATTTAGGTCAAATCCATTCCGACTCCAATGGGATTAACGTTCTCGCGATGCCCGTCGCCTGTTAGGACCTTGCTTATGCGGCTATAGATAAGACTACTCGACCGATTTTTAGTGTTTTGAGCCACCGATGAGTTTTCTTTTCCCACCGTTGGTGAGGTTTTAAACCCGTGTGTAGACGAGATAGTGGTGCCGGCACCTGTTAAGGTTTCAGAGTAGGAGTGCAATAAACGGTATTTCTTGATGATTACTTGTTTGGGTAGATGTAGTTTGTTTTTATTAAAAATGCAGTCCCAATGAATGATAGATGTTGTTTACTTGCAGATGGATTCAAGAAACTTTTACAAAGAATTACTGCGTAAAGGCATAGCTGGGAGACAAATGGCAGAAGGGAGTTGGGCAGTGTTAGCAAAGGTCGAACCGAAACCGGCAAGGTCCCAAGGAGAGCAAACAGGAAAGAAGGAAAAACCAATGATGACAAAGGCCCAGACCTAGAAGGATCTGTCAGTTACCAAGTGGATCATAAGTGTGCACAGAAAAGATAAAATTGAGGATAGTAAACGTTTTGGGCGACCGAAAGGACACATATTTTGGGGGTAACCCAAGCGATTAGTGTTTTTAGTTTAAATATAGGGAAGTTAGAACTTAGAGGGGATTTTTTCCCTTGGACAAACTTGTGAACTATTGTTTGTAAGAGGAACTATTTCATTTTACAATGAGAAATTGCAAATTTTGCATGTTGGAGAAGGTGCTATGTGGAATGTTTTAATGTGATAAAATGAACAATGTTGAAGGGGAACTATTTCATTTTTTACTGTGTTTCATTAACTGTGAGAGCGTTCTGACCTTATGAATCTATGTTCTTGGCCTGAATGTTCTCTAGTATATCCTGTGATGTTTTCCACTATGAGTAATGGGATTCTTAAGTCTTGATGAGCTATCTTATCATGTATACTTTTATTCATGTATATATGTTTCGGTTATAAGAACATTTATCTGTGATTTTCCATAACACGTGAACGGTATTGCATTACTCATGAATTATTATCTAGCTCTCTAGAGATAGCCTAGTTAGTATTCCTTTTCTTGCTTTATGTGCAATTTAGGTGCTTGTGAGTTTTAAGACGAAAGCTAAGAACTTGCGCATCACTTTGTGAATACTCCTGGCATTCTTTATCAAATATGCATGTTTAATAGGCACTTGCATATCATACTTTAAGTCAAAAATACAAAAATATATACGGTGGACCGGGCCGTAACCGGTAAAACCTTTAGTTTTTTTTTTTTTTTACCTACGGTAGCCGAACCGCAAACCAGACGGATTCCCTACACCAAACAGTCATGGGCTAGTTGGGAACGTTGACTGGGGAGAATCCCTTGCTGTTGTTGCCTGCAAATTTCTAGGCCTCAACAGAACTTTAGAAGATGTTAGCAGCAGAGATCATAGCACCCACAAGACATTCATCTTGGTTCTCCAACTTAGTTGTGGTCAGAAAGAAGAATGGGTCAATTAGAATATGTATAGATTTTAGGAATCTAAATACATCATGCCTCAAAGATAATTACCCATTACCCGACATGGAAACATTTCTTCAAAGAGTAATAGGATCAGGAATGATGTCCATGTTGGATGGCTTTTCTGGTTATAACCAGCTATTGGTAAAAATGGAGGATGAACATAAGACTACATTCACCACATCTTGGGGTACCTATAAATTTCTAAGAATGCCTTTTGGCTTATTGAATGCTGGTGCCACCTTCCAAAGAGCCATGGATTTTTCCTTCAAAGAACTTATAGGAAAAATAATTGAAATATATCAAGATGACTTAACTATTTTTTCAAAGGGAAGATCTGACCACATAAGTCATCTTAGGCAAGTTTTTATAAGATGTCGAAAATATGATATTTCCTTGAACACCGCCAAGTCAATCTTTGGAGTTGATGACGGCAAGTTGTTGGGGCGCATCATTTCTAAGGATGGTGTCAAGGTTGATCCTAAGAGAGTTGAAGCCATTAAGAAATTCCCCTTGCCTCAGAATCTAAAAGCTCTCTAGTCATTTAATGGCCAAATCAATTTCATAAGAAGATTCATCCCAAATTTAGCAGAATGAATGAAACTTCTACAAAAGTTATTAAAGAAAGATGTAAGTTTGAATGGACGGATGAAGGGAAAGCTGCATTCAAGTCTATCAAAAATGCCATATCCATGTCCCCGGTCTTGATTAGTCTAGATTATTCCAAGGAATTCGAGATATTTTCCTTTGCCTCAGAAGACACAATTGCCGGTGTTTTGCTTCAAAAGAATAAGGAGGGACAAGAGCAGCCTATATCCTTTATGAGTAGAGCCTTGCAAAATTCAGAGTTGAAGTATACCATGATGGAGAAATAGGCCTATGCTCTTGTCAAGTCCCGTAAACATTTTAGAACTTATATAGGTTACTCCAAAATCATTGTATATGTACCCCATGCAGCTGTCAAGGATATCATGTCTCAATAGGATTGTCTAGGAATCAGTGGTAAATGGGTTTCAAAGATTCAAGAATATGATTTGGAGATAAAACCTACTAAGGTAATTAGGGGACAGGGTATTGCGAAGATGTTGACCCAGGGAAATGAAAAGGCCTTAGGAATAATCTGCCAGAACAATTATTCATAACAAATTGTATCAGACGAGCTTCCGAGATTAGAGCAGCACCCTTGGTACACCGACATCATATTTTTCCTCCGCAACCTTACATGCCTCGATCACTTACTTGGCCATAAAAGAAGAGAATTAAGGTTAAAACCAAGTATTGTTTGACAAAAGATGGTTTGGGTTGGATAAACCCCAATGGTTTAATACTTAGATGTGTCGATGAACCTAAATCTAAGAAACTCATGATTAAGTTCCATTCAGGATTTTGTGGTGGACATTTTGCAGCAAAAACAACTGCCCACAAAATCCTTAGAGCAGGCTACTATTGGCCAAACCTATTTTCAGATGTGCACAAGGCTGTCAGAGTTTTCCCCTAGTGTCAGTTATTCATCGGAAAACAAAAAATGAAAGCCTTGCCTTTAAATCCAATAGTAGTCCAAGCCCCTTTCCAGCAGTGGGGGCTTGATTTCATCAGTAAGTTCAAAGATAACTCGAGCAATGGTTATTCTTGGAGATTTACTGCCACTGACTATTTTACCAAGTGGGTAGAGGAAATACCCACCAAGAAGGTAACGAATGCTATAGTCATGGATTTCTTAGAAGATAATATTATCACAAGATTCGGTGTGCCAGCTAGAATCATCACGGATAATGGCTTGTGCTTTGTTTCCTCCGAGATGTCGTCTTTTTGTTTCAAGTACAACATTATTCTATCCCACTCATCCAATTACTATCCCCAAGGAAATGGTATAGCTAAATCAAGTAACAAGAACTTAATGACCATAATCAAAAAAATTGTGGGCGACAATAAGAAGGCTTGGGATAGCAAGATCAAATTAGCATTATGGGCCGACAGAATCACCAAGAAAAGTTCAACCGGGAGGAGCCCTTTTGAGCTAGTCTATGGCCTAGATGTCACCTTACCAGTCCATTTAAAGCTTCCAGTTTATCAGCTTCTCTAGACCTTCAGCTTAGATCAAGAGGCTATCCAAAACAGAATAAACCATTTGATCGAGCTAGATGAGAGTAGAAAAAACTCTCTTGACCATAGTATCAGAAATTCAGACAAGGTCAAGAGAGCCTTTGATAAGTCTACCCGGCTAGGGTCCTTCCAAGTAGGTGACACGGTTTTATGTTGGGACAAACGACAGGAAAAACCTGGGAAACATAGAAAGCTCGACAGCTTGTTGTCGAGACCGTACATCATCGATGAAATAGAAGGAATGAACTCCTTCTATCTAAATGACCTATAAGGAGAAAGGTTGAGCCTCCCAGTGAATGGTTTCCTCCTCAAGTTGTTTTTCGCCGAGACAGTTTGATGCCTTTATTGGCATCGGTGGTTTTAGGGCCAATTTCTAAACCTTTCCCTGCATGTATTTCTAAATTTTATATATATCATGTTGTTGTATCATAGATATTGTTGTATTATAGTTATTTTGTACCATGTTTGAAAATTTTCCTTTGTATATTAGTTTTGTAAAATATTCTTTTTTACACATCATAAACTAATTATGTACATTAGTTTGCTTTTTATAGTTAAATTTTTTTTTACATGTTACTAACAAACTCTAAATGCTATGTAGGACCCAGAGATTCCAAAGTTCTCACATCCTCTCCTTTGAACAAAAGATCAGTCAGAAAATGTGTCCCCAGATGGAGCCAAAATGTTACCACCTAAGTTGTACTTAGTGGTTTTTTATCAAGTGAGCCTGGTGAACTGGACAAGGATAACTTGTTCGGACTTCAGAAGACCTTTGGAAGTACTTCTGGGAAGTGCTTGTTGTACAATATCACATGTTCATACCCCACGGGGGAATTGTAATAAATGTTCTAGCATGATAGTGTCTGTAAAAGAATCGGTCTCTTAGAATTTCTTTGTCAATCCGATCAGCCCAGGGAGTTTTTTCCCTACGGTTATTATTTGTTGTTGAATAAACGACTGATAATATCTGGTGTTATTATTGTGTTAGCTAGTTAGAGTTGGATTGAAGGGCTTGCTATTGTAATGCTGTGGTAATCTTTTTATTGTTGGAATAAAGAATCTTTGGAGGACAAATGGTGTAATTCTCTCATGTGTGTGGATTAAGCATTCTCTTATGGCTATTGATGTTGTTGGCTTTTCTCTCAATTTCTGCATCTGAACCCTATCTGGCTTGAACGATTCAGCTGAATCAATAGGAGTATAGTTGGGAAAGTAAGGTTAATTGTTTTTCTTATATCTCATAGCATATATGTTAGAATATATAGATTATAAATGTTTAATAAGTTTATTTGCATGTAATTCTTGTCTCTTTTTCATATATATATCCAGATCTCATGAGGTTTCGTGCAGGATTGTTTGTTTAGGTTTTAGGTAGCAAGGACTGGACAAGCTGTGGATCTAGTTTGAATCCACTATACATACAAAATATTTGTGAAGACATTGCCCCTCTGTATTCCACTAACAAGTTTCCATTGCAGATCTACTTCAGCAACAAACACTTCTCTTCTCCTTTTCCTCCTTCAAAATCTTAAATTTTCTTCAAACTGGTTACTATCAAAAAATCCTATTGCTCAGATCTGTCTCATTAAGAAAATTACATATAGATATATTTAGTAAGATCCTTTCTCAAGTTTATATCTCAGTTTATTTTTTCATATAAAGTTATATTTTAAGAGATCTAGCTGAAATTACCCTGTTTTGCAAGCATTTAAATGAAAATTTGTGGCTTGATTTTAAGGTAGTTTCCTTTGCTGTACTTTAAAATTTCATATTCTACAATAAAATTGCACATCTTATTGGCTGCCCAAAATGCAATCCAATATCGCAAGGAAAGATTGCTTTCTTTGGTTCCCTTTTTACCCTTTTTAACTAGTTTTAACTTAGTTTCTTTTGGTTAAAAGAAAGCTGACCCAAAGGTACTTTCAGAGTGCTTTTGGGCATATTTCAGTCTAATATGCTTGCTGGTTTTTAGTAGGTCTAACATAAAATAAAGGAATCTTCTGTTCGAAAGTGGCCTCAGGAGCATTTAAATCCCCCGAGGGGTCTCCCTTTTGACTCAAATCTTTAATTTTCGCACTTTGTAAGCTCTTGATTTCATTATATATAAGAATAAAGAGGCATCTTATCAGTTTGTTGATATTGTAACCGCTAGTAATAAAAATAATTTTTGAATAGGCTCTTTCAAGCCCATTCCCCACCCCCTGGGGGGATTTGCGTCCGTGTCGTTTTTTTGCTTTCATGCATCTTTTTTTCAGTCTAGAGTAGTATTAATCTGCAGGGTAGTATACTTTAATTTAAAATCAATTTCATATTCCATTTTTATTGGTTTCAAAGTAACTTTAGTACTTACCTCACGAGCCTCCTTTTAAGCCGAAAGGTGAAGAAAGGTCCGTGGTAGTTTAATTAGAAAATTGTGGTTTGGTCATCTTTTTGTGTTTCATTTGCTATCATCTTTTGTTTCAGTAACCATAATAAAATCAACCCCTACTTGATTCCCCGATTGAGGTGCACTTGGACCGAAAGAGGTTCTTGGAGGGTTTTCTTTTAAACATGAACATCCATTTTAAAATTTACTAAAATTAACAAGACTTAGGTGTGTACGCTCTGCACTTGGCTATGGTTCGTCTAATCAGTCAATCTGTATCAAAAGCATTTGAGTGACTAGTATAATCAGGATTCACTCTCCCAAATTGACAAACCATCAAGTGAAAATCCAACACCTAGATCAAACCATTATGGTGGAAAAATACCCAAAGGAAGCGGGAACTTCCGAAAAGTGACCTCGGGGCACCGATCTCTGTCACACCCTAATGGGTGCATTATGAACAATAGCCCTAGAGACTCCATTCAGCCCACATATTCCTTGCGGGTAGCCGTGAAGGTTTAGTTTTGGACATACTCCAAGCACTCTCAGTTATATCTGGAGTCCACCCCTTTGCCTAATTTTAATCAACTCATACCTCACATTAACTTAAAATGTACCAAGAGGCAATTGCAAAACAGTCACTCCAAGCACATGCAAGTACATTTATTTTATTTTGACTCCATTCTAAGGCATTGGTTATTTCTTACTATATATATATATATTGTGTCTCAGCATTGTGCTTTCATGCGGTCATTTTTATATCTTGTCATCTATGGTTGTTTATGGTTAATTTTCAAACTCCTAAGTAACTCTTTCAGTTTAACATCACTGTACTAAATAATTTATCCTTAGTAACTTAATAGGGTTTACCCCCCTTGGCTTCGTTAGGAGTTGAGCCTAAATGGAGGAGTCAAGAACAAGGTGATAGCCTTGACTCGAGACTTGCCCCCAAGGACACACCGAGTGGCTTGAAGATTTCTGCCACGTGACCTAGGTGTGTGAAAGGCGGCAACAAGTACAACAACAAGAATAATAACTAGCCGAAAATCCATCACATAAGGAGAAAACAAAAAGTTTGAGGGAGATATATGAGCAAACTCCTACTATTAATGAGCAACTTCAGTATGCTTTGTTTTCCTATCAGCCAACATCTTTTTGAGGAAGTAGTAAAGGATGCACACTGGGTACAAGCAATGAATGAAGAGATTGATGCAATAGAAAGAAATCAAACTTGGGATATTTTTGGTCTTCCAACAAACAAATGAAGTATTGGTGTCAAATGGTTCTATAAGATCAAATTGGATGAAAACAAAGAGATAGACAAGCAACAAACCACATTGGTTTCCAAAGGATTTGGTCAACAATATGGTGTGGATTATGATGAAGCCTTTGCTCCAGTAGCAAGGATGGTCACCATCAGAGGTGTACTTGCAATAGCATCTCAAAATCAATGGCTTGTTTATCGAATGGATGGGAAATCTTGCTTTCTCAATGGCATACTTGAAGAAGAACTCTATGTAGACTAGCCACGTGGATATCCACTCAAGGGTCAAGAACAAAAAGTGTGCAAACTGAAAAAACCCTTGTATGGTCTAAAACAACCTTCAAGATCTTGGTCTAGTATGATTGGTTCTTATGTCATCAAGAATGGGTTCAAGAGAAGCACTAATGAGCCCACTCTGTATGTCAAAATGGATCAACAAGGTAACAATGTGATTATCTTTATGTTGATGATATGATTTATATTGAAATTTTGATGTTAGAAGAGTTTAAGATGATCATAAAAAAGGAGTTTGAAATGACCAATCCAGGGCCTTATGTGTCCTTATGAGATAATTGCTCAGTTTTGAAGTTAAGCAAAGTGAATACGGCATCTTCATCTATGAGCATAAGTATGCTACAGAGGTTTTGCAAAGATTCAGGATGGATAAATGAAAACTCGCAGAAATCTGCATTTCTACAAGAACCAAATTAAGTAAGAATGATGATGGACCAATAGTGAACTCTACAATTTATAAAAGAATGGTAGCGAGTTTAATGTACTTGACTGCAACTACTAGACCTGGTTTGATGTATGTTGTGGACTCGATCTCCAAGATTATGGAGTCTCCGAAAGACTCTCACTCGAAAATTGGTAAAATAATTCTGAGATATGTTGCAGTTACAATTGGATATGGACTTTGGCGGTCTCATTCACTAGAGAGTACTCTCAAAGGGTACATTGACCATGATTTTGTAAGCATTATTGATCATAGGAAAAGCACATATGGTTATGCTTTCGATTTGGGTACCAATTTGATATGATGGGCTTCTTAGAAACATCCCATTGTCAACATGTTATCCACAAAAGTAGAGTATGTAGCAACAACTGCAACAGCATGCCACCTAGTTTGGATGAGAATACTTTTAAAGTATATGGCACATACAAAAAAAAAATCCAACTTCTACTTTATGAGACAATAGCTTTGCAATAGCATTATCAAAACATCAAGCTTTCCAAAGAAAGAGAAAGCATATTGACACTCGCTATCACTTCATCCATGAGCTTGTGCATAATGGAGAAACCACTTTACTGTTTTGTGGATCTAAGGAGCAATTGGATGACATGTTTACCAAACCACTAGGAACACTTCCATTTGAGTTTCATAGACAACACATAGGCATTAGGCATTGACAGCTTTGAGAATACTGTCTCAATTAAAATCAAAGGGGAATGTCTGATCTACTACTTCATTACTTAGTTGAATAGTTTGATCTTATCAACCACTACATAGTATTTGTTTTGCTATAAACATTTGCAAGTAATTTTGAGAAGGCAATCAATTTAGCCACATGTATTTCATTTCAGTCCTTTCTATTTTTCTCATATCTTAACAGTCGAATCAATTGTTACAGCTTTACTAAAATAAAGACACTCAATCAATTGTTACAAAGACATACAAAATTAAAAAATAAAGTTCAAAGAAACATACTTTAAAAAAATAACAATATATATGAATGTTGCTGCATATACTAAAAATGAAATCGCCCATAGAAATGCAAGGTAGCTAGAGAATATCCAGATTTGTGATGGAGAGAACCCTCTAATTTATTATTAAATTATGCTACAGTCCAGAGTACTCAAGAACTCTCCGCGAGTCCACAGTGCAATACCTAGCGGGTTGGTATTGCCATTCCATACACAGTGTTCAATTGATCTCTCGGTGCCTGATGGTCAGTTACAGTGCATTTCCATGTTTGTTTGGTGAGCCGGTGGGACTGTGCTAGCTGTTTAATTAAATTGTTTCGGTGAAAATAATTTCACTCTCTATTCTCACCGGCAAAACATTGAAATGACGAACAGCTTTCTATATATGAGACACGACATTTCACATTTGGTGATCAATAAAGCCGTGGCAAAGGGATCGATTGTGCGTGGATAAATACTATGTACACACAGTAATCTTGACTGAGTGCTATGTAGTGTCGGGTAACATTGCATGTTGTATTTACAAATTAGTACAAACCCAACTACATGGTTCAGCATGCGTAGATTGTTTATGCTGGGTAAATGGAGGTTCTTAGCGACAACTAGGGATGATGGTTGCCGGATTGCTTACTACAGTGGTGTTATCGAGTCTTATTAGAGATTAGCACAAAACATTGAAACGACAGGTTGGGTATCTTGAATTATGCAACCGGCAATTATGTAATCTTGACTGAGTACTATGTAGTATCGGGTAACATTCCATGTTGTATTTACAAATTAGTAAAAACACAACTACATAGTTCAACATGCGTACATAGTCTATGCTGGCTAAATGGAGGTTCTTAGCGACAACCAGAGATGATGGTATGCCGGATTGCTTAATAATAAACAGCATGTCGTGCAGTCGTGTTATCGAGCCTTATTAGAGATTAGCACAAAACAATATTGAAACGACTGGTTGGGTATCTTCAATTATGCAACCGGCTATTATGTAATCTTGACTGAGTGCGTTGTAGTATCGGGTAACATTGCATGTTGTATTTACAAATTAGTAAAAACACAACTACATAGTTCACATGCGTAGATAGTTTATGTAGCAATTGCGTTTCTTTGGTTACTATGCCCTTTAGTAGTACATTTGGGACTCGAAATTGATACAAACTCTTGAAATATACATAACCTAAAATAATGTCGTCTACAATTTTCAATTTCCCTATTCAAACATGATTTTTTCAATACCTAGTTAAAAATACAAATAATGTGGCAATCCTATCCTGATTCTGTCCTTCTCAAGAACATCTTGTAATTGATGCCAGTGCTACCAACAATAGGACATAGGGGTTTCACTTGTTGACCAATATCCTATCACGTTAGTTCATATTGTGGGTTTTAAAATTATCAAAAATTGAACCAATATATTGCAGGTATTGGGGGGATGAGGGGTTTAAGGTGGGAGTGGGTAGGGTGGTTTATAAGGATTGAGGTATAAAAATGGGTGGGGAGGAGGTTTTAAGTATTGGGAGGGGGTTTCAACAAAAAGAGTTTGGGTCAATATATTTGGAAATTAAGGGTATTCTTTAATATCCCATGATCGCACCTGCTATGTGATAGGTTCACTAAGTGAAGTCCCCGTGCAATAGGAAGACATTTAATGCAGCTGCAACAAGCTTGATGATGGTTGGATCTTGATCTACTCGAGATCTAATGGTCAAATGTGTTGTAGCGGCACTAAATGCTCTATAGATAGCTCTTACCCCAACAACATATTGGCAGCCACACTGACATGCACGTTGAATGATGTCTCCTTAAATGGAAAGGAAAGGTGTTTGTCATGGTATTGGTTGTGATTTATCAAGGCAGATAAGCAACTGGTGGAACCACTCTTGATCCGTCATACATCACCTATGTCCTCTAGGGTCATCAAACTTCTATATTGGATCTTGAGAGTTGAACTATCCATAAATCTCACAACGATTTGATTGTACAGTTGATTGGAAAATGTATTTATTGTGGCAATTGATCATAAGCACAACTAACCAATGAAACAAAGTGATAAGGACTATTAATCAGCTTGCGATAGAGCAATGATTGTTGTGGGAGATTCATTGCTAACCCTTAAATCTTAGCATTTTGAGATCTCATAGTAAGCAATGAGCCTGCGACAGTAATCATTGCTCTGCCACAGGGTTATTAATTTTAGCCCAAACTAAGGTTATCTAACCAACTGACCTTTACCATTAAGTTGTGAATATTATTGGTTTAATTTTACTGAAATGACTTTTGTCCTCGCGATTAGAGGTTTATTTCAAAATGAATGATTTAATGGTTTAGTTGCTCATGGGTTCAGCTATCTTAGGAGAGAGCTAGTTTTTTAACTATTGTTAGAATTCTAGTTTTACTCCCATTTTTCTCTCAAAAGGAAGCTATGCACTCTCTGTTCGTGTTCTATTTTTCTTATCTTTTATGAATACGTAGAAATGTAGTTTGGTTATGTAACTTCAGTATCTTGTAAAAGCCCATTCAGAGAGAAATATACACAAGTGATACAGTTTTATGTCATTTCTACAATCTATCCATGTTGATATATACTTTGTTTTCGTATATCAGTTAAGACCTCATTATTACATTTTTTGAACTGTTTTTAAAGAAGCTCATTGTTTATGTGCTTAACTAAAATAGAGCATACTCTTTTATATGATGAACCTAGGTTCAATAACCCGTTATGTTGGAAGGGGATGTTGGACTAAGCACCACATCTATAGGAATCCAGGATTTTGTAGACTACACGATACTCTAGCAGAACAAGCAAATCCATTTTTTAGTATCACAAATTACCATCACTTATATTTTATGGTGTTAAAGTGGTGGTATTTGCACCACTTACATTTTCGTGGTGTAAGGAGTAACATTTTGTATTGTTAAAGTGGTGGTATTAGCACCACTTATTTTGTTGGTGTGAATATGGTGTTCTATCTGCAAATATTGTTGGAAAGTGAGTTATTCTTCATCTATGTTAAGAGAAATGTCATTTTGGCAAGTATCATAAAGTGATAGACATGTACAAGTAGGATTCATAATAAATTCACAAATAATTATTTTTAAAATAACTTAATTCCATATTTTTTTAATTTTTTTTTAATTAAAAGAAATGCATAAGGTTCATTTTATGAGTCTTTGCAACATAATGACACGAAGTTCAATTATTTATTTTTATAATATTTAAGAAAATAAAATCACATGATTCACTTATGAGGCTTTGCACCGCAAACACAACCAATTCACATATAATTATTTTGTAAATAGCTCAATTCAATTATTTATTTTTAATATTATTTAAAGAGAAAAAATCCAATCCACAAATAAGTAAAAACAACAATTTTTAATTTATTACAATTATAAAGTAGCAATAGAAATGATTTGAATTGAAATATGATTATTCAATTGAAAATATTTTTATATTATTAAATTTCTTGTTGAAGTTAGTATCATTATTAGATTTTCAACACAAGGCATTGGTCTCAAATCCATGGACATGGTCAATGGAGAAAACCTCTACCTAGGGTCATAACATACATTTTTTGGATTCTAGGACCAAGATAGAGACCACAAATGTCACCACACATTTTCCTAGGAGTATTATTATCATCTAAATATGGTAATTGACACTACTATATGTTTTTAATGACTAGGGACATGCATAGGTCTAGTGGCGCTCAATTTGATTTAAAGATGAGTCCTATGCCTTAGGATAAAGAAGTTATAAGCATAGAGAAATGGCATGTTGAGAAGTACCATATAGTGGTGTTAAGCTCATATTTGGCACATGGACATGTACAAATATGATTTAATTATGATGATTTGCAACATAAGCACAACAAATTCACAAACAATTATTTTGTAAGGAAATAAATTCATTTTATTTCATGCAAATAAATGCTCATGATTAGTTTATGAGTTTTTACACCATAATCACAAGAAACTCAATTATTTGTTTTTATAATATTCTAACAAATAAGATGTAATATACCTAATCTGATATCAGATCATATCAGAATATTATCTGTGCATCTGATATGAATTAGAATATGAAATAAAATTTTAATGTTAAATCATTCACTTCTTTATGCATGGTAAATTGCGGGCATTGCTGACAGAACTCGGAATGGTAGAGGGATAAGGGAAGCAACTAAAAGATAAATTTTGGATAGAGTTAGTTTTTTCCCTAAGAACATGTAAACTGGGGATCATTTAGGTTTCAGAATTAGATCCACTGAAGCATACTCCCACGCTTATGGGTGTCCCAACTGTGCAAACTAGGAAGAACCTTCACTTCCAACAACGAGTGCCTTGAGGAAATTGAATATGGATCTAATATGTGGTTATAAGATAGATACTAAGAATAAAATAAGGTTTCATAATGTTTTGAATATATTTGGAATGATTCGGGGCTGTTTGGGATGATTTAGGCAAAAACTAGCAGTTTGGCCCAGGGAGAACGTGGGAAAAGGAGGTTATCCAAACGTGGTATGACCTCAAAAATTAATATTATCAGAGCTGGAATGGGTACAGGGGTGACTTAACTTCCTACACCAACTTTCCTAATAACATTTGAGTGCATAAAACTTCCAGAATGATTAAAACAGTGAGACTAGTATAAATTTGCTAGTCCACTAGCAAGGGTATGCATATTTTGATCAATTTTGAATCAGATTTAGGTCATACCTGCTATTAATGTTTTCTAGATATTAATACATAAATTTTCACATATAATATAAATTAATTCTTCTTCCCATGGGAATTAATTTATTCTTATTGCATAAAATTGATAAAAAACCCATCAAAGGAGCAATAAAAGGCTCCACTCGTGAAGAGTCAACATGAGGGATCCCTTGAACAAAAACATTACTGAATTTCAGAATTCAGAATGATTTAATGGGAATGAGAATTTAATGAGAGTTTTTGTAGAAATTATCTCTCCAAAAGGAGGTCCAAAACTGTGGATGGGACACTCGAAACTAGCACCAAGATTGGGACTTCGGAGCATGGGTGAAGTTCCCTTCACTCGAGTTTTTTTTCTATGGATGGATGGTTGCTACAGAGTTTGAATGGGAATATTAGAGTGTTTATCCTTATCTCACCATAATCTACTCTGAAAATGGAAAGGGAGATAGAAGAGAGAAAAAAGTGACTTGGGGCGCATCACTGAAGAGACTGAGGCACATCATTGAGTATGAAGCTTAGCTTCACTCAATACAAAATCATGGATTAACCAAGCTGAGAAATGGATTTGGAAGCATCCTTAAATAAACATTGGATGATTTGGGTGACTTGTTAAGCAAGTATTTCACCCGTTGAGCAATTTTCCACTTGCTAAACCCTAACCCTAGCCATGTGGTGTGTCCTCCTTCAGAAAATAGTATGTGTGAGTCATGTAAGATGTTTCCCTATCAATAACCATTCCTTCGAATTATAATATGCACCCTCCTTATTCCCAAAGTTTCCTACTTTTTCTTATGACAACTTTTATGCACTTTCTACTTTTGTAACTGATCCTCTAAATGGAAACTACGCCCTCCTTAAGCTGAGAATTATTTGCTTTCTCTTATTATAGATTTTCTACACTCTATTCTTTTGTGGCTGATCCTATAAATGGAAACTACGCCCTCCTTAGGCCCAGTGTTTCTATCTTTCACTACTAACTTCTTTTCTTGGATTTTGGTTACTTTCCCTCTTTTCTGACTGCTTTCATTTGTTAGTCCCTTTGACAGATTATAATTATCAACCTAGGTAAGTTGGATTTATCCAATGCGCCGTCCTGGCATGGAAACTTATTTCCACGTATTTATTTTCACATTAATTAATAATGACAAAAATAAAAGTAAGTACAAGCCTCCTAAATAATAATTTAACAAAATTCCCCAAGCTAATTAATTAATGTCACTTTTGATCCCCTAGGTGTTTGGCAGGTTCAACACTTTTGGTGTTCAATAAGGCGGGGACATAAAACTCCTCCCCTCCCAAGTCTTCTTGTCCTCAAGCAGAAACACTCCAGAGCACTGCAAAAATTTTCCACCATGTTTCTACTGCACCACTCTGATTGTAGTCATTTCCCCAATGACCACTTATTTCAATGAAATTGTCAACCCAGTTAAGCTAACTGAGTAGAATGCCTGGATCTCACTGCATCCTATACAAGGATCCAAATGTTACTTCCCCCTCTGGATATTTGTCATTCCAAAGAATGTCTAGATCCCATGGTATTATCTCGCCCCTTCCAAACATCAGTAACAACAACACAATTTTATCGTCGTAGAAGATGAAAATGAGGATGTTGAAATCATACCACCACACTGACAATTTATCACTTCCCATGCCAAACTAAATATCTTTGAGACTCTCCCACCAAGCATGAAACTTCTTAATGTGGGACCAAATCATCTTGAGCCTCTCTAAAGTGTGAAAATCCATGTGCAAGGTACCGTTTGAACTCACATAAATGTTGATATGAAGACACAGGTGGTTATAGCATGCCCCTCCATGCATGCTGATAGCATCATATTGCAGCCATACATGCCCATTGCACTTCTCATACAATTTATCTTATGTGTCTAATGTCTCTACATTTATGCAAGCAAGATGTTTACCCTCTCCAGCACACATCTTAATCATGTGTCTATCCACCCAATCAATGAACAAACTTCCATGTTGAATGATTCAAATGGGAATAAATCAACTACTATTGATGCACTTGTCAAACCACGTGGATTAACCATCAATCCCTCAACTAGAAATAATGGTAGTTTCATGATCCTCGTGTGGCATGAATAGAAAAAATAATTTCACCTAATTTTCATCCCCACATGATGTGGCTGAAATAGAGTGTAGGATGAAGAGTTGTGAACCCACTCCCTACAACACTCATCAATCTAGCTAATGGATGCAAAAATCCTCCATTGCCTGGATCAATGACAGTGTGGTCATGTGCCTCCTCCAAAAATATACAACATTTTCCTAGAGGCAACTCATAATCTCTTAGGAACCATGCAAGTGCTTTCTCTTCATCTTGCTTGAACTCAAATTCCTCAAGCACATGCAAATCAAACAACACCTCATGTGCATGTGTATGGGAGGTATCTAATGCATGCAAAATAAGTCTTTGTTGCTGTTCAGATATCAAGACAATGTCATTCACAACAAAAAATGTATTGCGGAAGTAAAATGATTTACCTCCCAAGAGTCTTCATTCCAAAGGTGTCTCTATACATCCAATCAATGGATGAGTACATAATTTTATTTTCTAATCCATATGGATTGTGATCAGCCACCTCCTATGGAGCATATTCTACCATACATAATGGTATGTCATAAGGTGTCTCCTTCCTAGCGTGGGTGTCAGAAAACCCTCTATTGATGCCAAGAAATCTAGTGCATCATTGATCCTCTATTTCAGTGATATATTTATCTACCCAATCCATGAATAGATAATCATATTTGTTTGTTGATTCATTTGGAATTTCCCCGGCCATCGTTTTGATAGATAAGAAGAGTACATCCTTCCTCTCAATATTAATAAGTGATTGTCCAATATTTTATTCTTCATAGATTTTCAAAAGCATGTGCAAATCTGCTCCTTCCTCATAGTTGTCTTCTGTATGAGCTTCCTTTACCACATTCAAAGTAGTTCCTACCATGTGCACATGATTATTTTCCATCCAATATGATGGGTTTGGTACATTCAATTCCATTTGAAGTTGATCATTCTACAACCTTGACTCTTGAAGAGCTTATTAGGTTCTCTTCAAGGAATCATATGTAGCCTCCTATTTACTATGGATCCTTTCAAACTCTTTTGTTTCCTTCCTGAATGCATAATGGTACATTTCAATCACCATGAGGAGATGATCTATGGCATATAGTAAGTTCATATAGCTGTCCTTCATCTTGCCCATTCCCTATTTAAGTACTATGCACTCTTCCAGAAAGGATTCTCCTTCCATCTCTCCTCTAGAATATTTTCAACAACATCTTGCCACCAAGGCATTGATGTCAACAAAGTTGTTCATGGATACCATAAGATTCTCTATGCATGAATTTAGTGATCCACTCAAATGACATGGCTCAGAAAGAATATCCTCCACCAAGGTTTCTTCTTCTAATAACTAACATATAAGACCATTTTTCTTGTGGCATGGATCCACAACCAAAAACTTGTTCTCAACATTTAGGTCAGCCTTTGAATATTCTACAAAATCAGTTCCATAATGTGAAGTGGAGGGTATCTCTGAAGGTTGGAGTGAAATTTGATCTTTGCAAAAATCAGAAAGTACCTCATGCTTCAGCATTTCATCCTCATCATATACATGTAAGGACACTATGGTGGCCTTCTCTTCCACCAGACTCTTAGGTTCACACCCAAGTGGTGTGGCCTTGTCTTCCTTTTCCTTATGTGGCTCAATAGGTAACTGTAAATATGATTTTTAATATTATTTTGGATAAGATAAAAAATATGCATATACACCACCACATGAAACAACACCCTTATAAGTGGTCTGGACATCACTCATAATGAAGCTATAAGTGCATTCATCTTTACTCTATTTTCCTATGCAACCGCCTTACAGTGACTTCCACTTCACTTCATGGATCTCTGCTTCTACCTCATTTCTATTCTCCTCTAATCAACTTGATATTTTTTTACCTTTAGTGGTACTCATTTCATAACTTTTAGAATCTCTATTTGAAGAAAAACCAAGCAAACTCATAAATCTTGAACATGCATATGTCTGTGATGAATCTTTACCTTTGTTTCCTTCTTCTTCTTCTTTGCTCAGAGAGGTAGAACAAATTGGTTCCTCTATGGATGCCTTTTTTATCTTCAAATAATTATCATCAAAATTTTGAGACCAACATCCATACTTTATATAGACATATTCCTTGAAATTGATGGTTGCACCAATATTATTGCCTAAAGTTAGATACTCCTTGTAACAATAGGGCATGTTTTCACATGCATCTATCATCATTGTCAATTATTTCTTAACAATAGGAGAATAATATTTGATATATTCTCTATTTTATGACCTATATATCTCATCATATTTGAATATTGGTAGGCCTCCATCAACAAAGAGCTTTTGTTCTTCATATTGTTCACAGTCTTCTTCTATCACTGGTAGGAGCCTCATAGCTGCAACTTGAATTAGTGATATGCAATATTCTTTACTAAGAGATTAATTTCCATAGGGGTGGAGGAAAGTGATATGATACCACTATAATATTCTTGATATGACATTAGATCAGAATATTATCTCCGCAGCTGATATGAATTATAATATGAAATAAAATTGTATTGTTAAAGCATTCACTTCTTTATGTAGGGTAAATTGCGAGCATTACTGAAAGAACTAGGAATGGTAGAGGGATAAGGGAAGAAAAAAATAGACAATTTTTTTATAGATTTAGTTATTTCCCTAATAAAATGTAAATTGGGGACCATTGAGGTTTCAGAATCAGCTCCATTGAATCCTACTCCCATGTTTCTGGGTGTCCGAACCGTGCAAACTAGGAAGAACCTTCACTTCCAACAACTAGTGGATTGAGAAAACTGAATATGGATTTTATATTTGGTTATAAGAAATGTAATAAGAATAAAATAATGTTTCATAATGTTAGGAACGGATCTGGAATTATTTGGGTTTGTTTGGAATTATTTGGGGTTGTTTGGAATTATTTGGAAAAAAACTAGTAGTTTTGCTCAGGGAGAACTTGCTCAAAGGAGGTTGTCCAAGCGTGGTATGAACTCAATGAATTAATAGTATGAGAGATGGTATGGGTAGAAGTGTGAGTTAAATTCATACAACAACTTTCATAATTCCATTTGAGTGCATAAAATTCCAAAATGATTAAAATTGTGAGACTAGTAGAAATTTCCTAGTCAATGACCAAGGGTATGCAAATTTTGATAAATTTTGGATCAGATTTAGTTTAGAACTTATATTAATGTTTTATATAGAATAATAAATATTTTTTCATACATCATATAACTTAATTCATCTTCCCATGGACATTAATTCATTCTTATTGCATAAAACTGATAAACCTCATCAAAGGGGCAATAAAAGGCTCCACTCCTAAAAAATTAATATGAGGGATATCTGGAACATAAAAATTACTGAATTTAAGAAGTAAGAATTATTGAATGGGGATGAGAATCTCATAATAGGTTTTGTATAACTGATCCCTTAAAAAGGTGGTCCAAAACTGTGGATAGGAGGCTCGAAACTAGCACCAAGCTTGGGACTGGGAGCGTAGGTGAAGTTCCCTTCACTAGAGATCGTCCTCAAAATATGGATGGTTCTTGTAGAGGTTGAATTTGAATATTAGACTGTTGATCCTTAGATCAACATAACATGCATTGAAAATGGAAAGGGATATAGAAGATATGGGAAAGGGACTTGGGGAAGATCACCCAAGATATTGAGGCACATTACTTAGTATGAAGCTTAACTTCACTCAATAAAAAATCATTATGTGACCAAACTGAGAAATGCAGTTGGAAGCATATTTAAATAAACATTTAGTGACTTGTTGAGCAAGTCCTTCACTTGTTGAGGAATTTTCCACTTGATAAACCTTGACCCTAGCCAAGTGGTGCACCCTCCTTGAGAAAATATCATGTGTGAGTCGTGTGGGGTGTTTCCTTGTCAATGATGTTTCCTCCAAATTAGAAACTGCAGCCTCCTGATGCCAAAAGTTTATTTATTTTTCTTAGTGACATCATTCCTACATTTTATACTTTTATAACTGATCCTCTAAATGGAAACTACACCCTCCTTAGGTCCAGAGTTTCCTGTTTTTTACTATGACAACTTTTCTGCACTTTTTGCTTTTGTTAGTGATCCTCTAAATGGAAATTGTGCCCTCTTTAGGCCCAGTGTTTCCTTATTTTACTTCTAACTTATTTTCTTGTATTTTGGTCACTTTCCCTCTTTTCTGACCGCTTCTTTTGTTAGTCCCTTTGATAGTTTCTAATTATCAACCTAGGAAAGTTGGTTTCCCCAATGCACCCACCTGACATGGAAACTTATGTCCACATATTTATTTTCACATTAATTAATAATGACAAAATAAAACTAAGTACAACCCTCATAAATAATAATTTAACAAAATTCCCTAGGCTAATTAATTAATGTCACTTTTGATCCCCTATGTGTTTAGCAAGGTCAACACTTTTGGTGTTCAATAAGGAGGGGACATGACATAAGCTCACATGAATTGTTTATGAAGTTTATCAAGAAAAACACAACAATTTCATAACTGTTTTGTAAATAGATCAGTTCAATTATTTATTTATGGTATTATTCAAGCAAATAAATACATGTGATTCTTAATATTTACAAATACTTAAAGGAAACCATATTTAATCTATTACTATTATAAACTTTTAATAAAGGTGATTTGAATTGAAATTTTATTATTTCATAGCTATATTTTAATTGATCTTATTAAATTTATTGATGAATATTAGTATCATTACTAGAATTTGAACACAAGGCATGGGTCTCAAATCCTTAGACATGTTCAAGGTGGGGGTTAGGGGGGCCTCTTCTTTGGGACCTAAAAGAAGCTTTTAGGAATGTAGGACCAATAAATGTTGTCAACACACATGTATTCCTCAGAGTATTATCAACATTTATATGTGTATATTGATTCTATTATAAGGTTTTAAACACTAGTGATAGGTGTACTAGTCGTCAACTTAGTTAACAAAAGAAACCTAGGCCTAATCCTAGATGAAGCTTCTAGGTATATATGGATAACATATATTTCTTCAAAAACTATAAATGAATTTTTGAGAAGATTTATGGCCCTACAATAGGGATAATTAGGGAAAATGGAGGAAATAAAATGAGGTATAAGTATTCATGGCATAAACATGATTAAGTGAGGAATATTAGGCCTTGGACATTAGAGGAAACCTCTAAGCATATAATATTAACAAGTATAACTTGAACCACTACATAATACCTCTTAAGGGTATCCTTGTCCTAATATTGGGGGTATTAATATAACTTAGAGGTTATAAGCACTATAGATGGGTGTTTAGCCCCTTAAATTTTTATAGGGAGGAAGCATAGACCATAGCCCCTAATAAAATATTTTGTGTATCCAAGGAAAAATAGAATAGGTCGAACCACTACACATGGCCTATTGGGGTTATTATTTACCTTTGAGTGTGGAAATAAGCACCATTATGACGTTTTTTCTACTATATACAAGTCTTATGTTTTCATATAATGTTAGAGGAGGAAACATGTGCCTTAAACCATAAGGGAAGCTTTAAATCACATCCATGAACTACCAACACTATCCTAGGAATATGAGTGTTCACATAAGGGATGGTTCAAGGTAATGCTATCCAATTATGACATGTTAGTCATAATAGAAACCTAGAAGAACATAAATAAAATCATTAAAAATAAATATTAGAAGTATATGCACAACGTTTTAGAACACAATGAGTTACGTTGCACCTGCAGCTAGCGCACCTTTAGGTATAAACCAGGGAGAGAGGGTCAAATTTTCAACCAGGAGGGGTTTTATTAAGCAATGGTGGTCATGGTCGGGCCCTTTGGTCCTCCTTTAGGGGTACTATATCTTAGGGGCACCGTTGACTGCTTTTTATAGCGGTTTCTAACCTCAAGGTTAATGTTCGAGGCCCCTAAGGGTTGACCACTGGGTCACATGGCTCCATATCATGTTTACATGCTTTGGTGACCACTAATTCAGCTATGAGACACTCGCCCTCATTCCTAGTTTCCTTGGACACCATCCTGGCCTCTCAGGTTGTGGGTTCCTACTCTCCCTAGGCTTATTTCCTTAGAGAAAATGCATCCTCCATGCCAATCCTTTTCATGCTTTGAGGATGGCGTTGAGGTATTTTGCATCATTATAGGGGTTAGATGGGGTATAAAACCCTCCCCCCATCCCACTCCATCATTTTATTTGTATTGATTCACTTATTTGAGCATGTTTTGGAACCTGGGGATACAAATATCCCAGGTAGCCTACCTTAAACCTAACTTAGGCTATATTTTATTATTATTTTCTTTTAATTTTAAGTTGACATTTTATAATTTCAAATTGACTTATTTTAAGGCATGTAGTCCTAAACATTTTTAAAAGTGAGTGTGAGATCATATAAATAGATCTCCTCACTTTCATTTCAAAAACATAACTTATGGGATAATACACTATGCACTTGTTATACCCCTATTAGGGTCTCTTTGGATGGATGTGCTCCTACTGAGGAATTTTTCTTGTTAATGAAATCTATTTTATGGTAATCCTTTGTTGAATCCTTGCTTTTGGTGATGCTTTTATTTGTTGTACAAACATGAGCACCAAGAGTTCTGGATTATTACCTTTTTGTTTGGTTGTTGGTGGATGTGCATGTTCAAGTCTTATTGGTAGCCCTAGAGCTTCACTTTTCCCTAGGATAGGCCATTACCTTCCTTCTTCTCACCTTAGCAAGCTGAGGCATGTCTCTTTGTGAGGGTGCCCTAGGTTTTCTCCTTAGTTTTTCTATACTAGTCTCTTAACCTAGGAACCCTTCCTCACTTGATTAGCCATCCTCCCTAGAAGCTAGGTTGGGTAGGGATTTTGCTAGGGTAGGGTTTCCCTTTGTTTTCACACCTTTTTTCTTCTTAAAAACCTAGTTCTAGGGTTAGTTTAGGATTATTTTTAGGTTAAATTTAGGTCTTCAGTTTCATGTTGAAAACCCTATAAATAAATAAATAAATTACATTTTTTGGCCTCCCTAAAAATTAGGCCTAGCCCCTAGAGCCCTAAAAACCCTAGGGCATAATTATAGGGAACCCTTAAAATATATAAATTCGTAAAAAACTAAATTAGACCCTAAAACCCCCAAAACAAGTCCTAAAACTTTTTAATATCTACCCAAACCTTCCCTAGCTTCCCTCCTCCTTTTCCAGCACTCTTCAACACCCTTTTCTTCCCCCTTTTTCCACTGCTCATCCTTTCTAAGGTTATGGCATCCCTCCAAACATTTCCCTAACCACCGGTATCCTCTCTAGGCTTCTACCCTACCTCGCTTCTCTAACCGTCCATATTTTACCCTATCGTGGCAACCCTCCATTTGGCTTCTCCAATTTCCCCTAACCTACACAGTGACAAGAAAAGGGTTAGTTCACATTGTTAGGCTTAAAGGGACTGTAAACACATACAATTCATTAACAAATTTTTCAAATATCTTTGTTAATGTTGATTCAAATGTGAATGATATTGGAACGCTCATATAAAGGGTACTATGTGAGCACATTTGACTTAATGTAGAGTACCATATTGCTGTACTCATTAATACATACAGTCTTCACACAAACACAAGTTTGTTCCACATTAGTATTTGTAAGTTAGGATAACACTTGTGGTTAATGTGGGATGTGATTGAAAACTAATAACATAACATTGATAGGCTTCTCTAAATACCTTGACTGAAATGTACTACTGCACGTACTGTATACTCACATAAAACTCAGATTTAAACATATAACTAACGATATTTGTTTCTTGTGGTGAGGTTGTAATTACTACTACCCAGAATTATTATTAAACTTCATGTGAGAATTATGCTCTAAATTCTATTACGTGTCGGTTCTACTCACGTACTTAAACAATTGTTTGGAGGTAACATATAGTTATGCTTACATATCACCCTTGTCTAGATTATCGGTTTTATATATTGCAAGTGAATGGAATGCTAGTGGTAATCATAATGAATACATGCAACTGCTAAATAATTCTTGTTTTCAGGATTGGCATATTAATGAGATAAACACATGATAGTTGGTGTTAAGCAATTAAACAGAGGAATGCTATATATTATGCATGAACTATTGTTGATAATTACTATTTGCACATGACTAGTTTTGGATTGATATATTATGAGTTCCTATATATTTCAATCTTAATTCTTCATTATCCTTATTTGTGATAAGATAATAGTATACTACATATATGCATGATTATTTCATATTTTCTCCACTCTCTGATTTAACTCCATTAAGGCACTAGTCATTAACATCCTCGAAAGAGAACACATTGGTGTTTAGTGTCCTTACAGGATCGGAATAGGGCTCTCCCCTAGGAGGTTTAGACTTCAAAATTAGTTGGGGACAAGTGACTAAGGTGACTATGGTCACTTTTCACACATATGATTTCTTGTGGTTTTGAACTTTCATTTCAACTGGAAACATTCTGTCATCGTTTTCGGGGACCATTTCAAAATTTGAAGCTGTTGATCAAGAGTCATTCACACCCATGGAAAGAATGACATTTGGTAAGAAAATTGAGGTAAGTATTTATTGGTAAAATGAAAATATTATTCTCAAGGAATAATCTTATAGATTCTTAACTCATGACTCCAAAAAGAAAACGCCAAACAAGGATTAACATTTTGGTGTCGTTGTTGGGGACCATTTCAAAATTTGAAGCAATTGATCCTGACTCATTCATACCCCTTGCAAGAACAACACTTTAGTAAGATTTGAAGTATTAATTGCATATGATTTCATACATTTTTGAAAGGAATAACCTGCAGTATTACCTGGAGACTCCAAAAATAATTGAGCCCACCCCCATCAATTAGGTACGACCTTGTTTTGTTTAGTACTTTGGTGAGATTTTTTAAACTAACTTGGTAGGTCTCTTCTGATGAATCCACTAAATAAAAACTAAAGAAGATCAAAGAATTTTTTTTCAGGAAAGTGATATGGGGATGATTGATCCATTTGATTTCTCGAATATCCGATGTCACCCAAAAAAATTCAACCAACATCATTTTCTTAAGTCTATCCTGACATTTCAAAAGGGTGAAGATACAGTTGCGACATATGTTACAAAGTTTAAACAATTCCTTGGGATGTGGGATATTACGGAAGAGGATATGATTATATAGTTATTCATGATGTACCTTACTCTAGGACAGAATGAGGCCATGGATTCTTGGTATGATGGAATCCCCCCTAGGGGGATATCCTCCTTTCGATAGTTGATTGAAGTATTCTAGAATCAGCAGGATCCTAGCATTAAGGAGGAAATATTGAAGACCATGAATGACAAAAAAGCCTCAGAAGAATATGAAGTACTCCTTCATGATGAAAAATGAAGATCAAGAAGGAATAATTAAAGAAACCAAGGAATACACAAAATTGATAAAATTTACTTTCCCTCCATTGACGGTTTCTTATGATGTTTTGTATCTCTTGGAAGAAAGTTACAAAAATATGGAAGACGATAATTACTAGGAGTTCCTCAGTCGACCAGTATATGACTCTTTGATACCTTGAAACATCATGGAAACATAATTCTTCTTTGTCATCAGTGAATTTCACACTATCCTCCAGCCCATCAGACCCCCACATTAGTACTCCCAGCATCATCTTGTGGCGAGTATTTAAGAAATTGTTCAACCCTTTATACCATACCTTGGTAAGCCATTAATGATCCATATAAACAATTTGGAGTAGGTAGGTGGACATGCACAATTTTCATTCCTCATTTTCATGGTATTTACTCTTTATCTTTTCATTTGAAACATGAAGGTATGAATTATTTGCCGACAACTTCAAAATTTCAAGGATTATTTGGAATACTAAATCGTTTGTGAAGAATATAAGTAATATACATCTAAAGAAAACATTAGGTGGATGTAGGGACAATCTATAGTTAACATATGAGGATATGCAAAGACCTTTTTTGTCAACTATTTTTTTAGATCAAAGTTTGGAAATAAATTGCAGGAATTTTTTTTCTCAACATTGATATATGATGGAGAGGACACATACATAATTCCTCTAGAAGCATGGATTAACAAAGCTTGTCAAATCAATTCTCCTTCACGGAACCAATTTCAAATCTCCCAGGTTCTTTAGAGGGTACATTTTTATTTCCTCATTTGAACGAAGATCCTGGTACATACTCAACATATCATCAATAAGGTGTTATCCTGTGTTACACTAAAGGAAAAAGGTAAGATGACATTTATGAATTTCTTACTTAAATGGTTACATTGGTGGTATGATTTTACTTAACATATTTTGGATACCAAGTTTAGGTTAGGTTAGTTGAATTCGGCATATTTTTATGCATTGCATTTGATGTCTTTTCATTGTCTAGTTAGTTTTTATGTTCTTAGTTTGTTTCCCTCATTTAGTGAACAAGGTAGGAAGGAAGTGTCTACACTTAGATGCTTTTAATCTCTCGAACATTTGATATGTGTGTATTTCTCTAGGAACCAGTATATTCACAAGGCATCGAGAACTCCTAGGAAGAGCACTCATCCTTCAGTTGGAGTCAGTGTTACATTGCACATGTACCAGTGCACCCTCAAGTGTACCCCAAGGAGTGAGGGCCAATGTTTTGACCAAGAGGGGTGTTATTGAGAAATGGTTGTCATGGTGAGGCACTTCGGTCCTCCTTTATGGGTAATATGGCTTAATTCCACTGCAAACTACCCTTTATAGGTTTTCTTAACCTCAAGGTTGGTGTCTAGGGTCCCTAAGGGTTGACCACTCGGTCGCATGGCTCCATATCTTGTTTACATTCTCTTTTGGCCTTTTCTTCAGCTATGAGACACTCGTCTTCATTTGTAGATGATTTGGACACCTTCTTGGCCTCTCAAATTGTGGGTTCTTGCTCTCCTTAGCCTTATTCTCTCAAAGAAAAGACATCCACCATGCTAATATTTTTCATGCTTTGAGGAGGGAGTTGAGAGATCTTGCACCATTATATGGGTTAGATGGGGTATAACTTCCTCCCTTTATCCCCCTCCAATATTTCAGTCAGACTGATTTGATTATGTGAGTGTGTTTTGGAACATAAGGTTACAAATACTCAAGGTATCCTACCTTAATCCTACCTTAGGCTATATTTTATTCTTATTCTTATTTTAATTTTAAGCTGAAATTTTATAATTTCAAATTGACTTATTTTAAGGCATGTAGGCCTGTATATTTAAAAAAGTGAGTTTGAGATCATATAAATAGATCTCCTCACTTTCAATTCAAAAATAGAACTGATGGGATAATACACTATGCACTTGATTTACCCATGTTAAGGATTCTTTAGATGGATGTACTCCTCTTGACAAATGTTTATGGTTCATGCAAACTATTTTCTGGTAATTCTTTGGTGAATCTTTTCTTTTGGTGATGCTTTGATTTTTTGAACAAACACGAGCATGAAGAGGGTAGTATTCTTACATTTTTGTTTGGATGTTGGTAGATGCACATGTTCAAGTCTTACTAGTATCCCTAGAGCTATACTTTTCCCTAGGATATCCCATTACCTTCCTTCTTGTCACCTTAGCAAGTTGAGGCATGTATCCTTGTGAGGGTGCCTTAGGGTTTCTCCTTAGTTTTTCTAGGCTGGTTGTTTGACCAAGGAACCATTCCTCACTAGGTTAGCCATTCTCCCTAGAATCCCTAGGTTGGGTAGGGATTTTGCTAGGGTAGGATTTACGTTGGTTTTCACACCTTCTCTCTTCTAGAAAAAACTAGTTCTAGGGTTGGTTTAGGATTAGATTTAGGTTAAAATTAGGTCTGCAATTTTATGTTGAAAACCCTATTTTTTTTTTTTTTTGCATTTTTTGGCCTCCTTCCCTAGAAATTCAACCTAGGCCCTAGAGCCCTAAAAAAAATAAGGCATAATTATAGGGAACCCTAAATATATATATAAATTCCTAAAAACCTAAATTCTATCCTAAAAAACCTAAAAATAGTCCTAAATGTTTTTAATATCTACCCAAACCTTCACTAGCTTCCCTCCTCCTTTTCCAGCCCTCTCCAACACCCTTTTATTGCCATTTCTCCCATCGTGCAACCTTTCTAGGGTTTTGGAATCCCTCCAATCCTTTCCATAACCCTCGATCTCCTCTTTAGGATTCTACCCTACCTCGCTGCCGTGAGAGTCCATATTTTACCCTATCATGGAATCCCTCCATTGTACTTCTCCAATTTCCCCTAACCTACACAGTGACAAGAAAAGGATTTGTTCACATTGTTTGTTAAAGGAACTGTACACACTCATAATCCATTAATGTAGTTTGCAAAGTTATTGGTTAATGTTGATTAAAATGTTAATGATATTGGAAAGCTGCTATAAAGGGAATTGTGTGAGTACGTTTGACTTAATGCAAAGCACTATATTGTTGTACTCATTAATACACATAGTCTACACACAAACACACGTTCTTTCCATATTAGTGTTTGTAAGTTAGCATAACACTTGTGGTTAATGTGGGATGTGATTGACAAATGATAACATAAGGTTGATATGCTTCTCTAAATACCTTGAGTGAAAAATACTGTTGCATGTACTGTATACTCACATAAAAAACATATTTCAACATATAACCAATGTTGTTTTTTTCTTGTGGTGAGATGGTAATTAATGCTACCTAGAATTGTTAGTAAAATTCATGTTAGAATGCTACTCTAACGTCTATTATGTGTCACTTATATTGTTGTACTTAAAAAAATGTTTGGTGGTAATTTATACTTATGGTTACTGTGAGAATTTTCTTCATAGTGAGATCTAGGCACTAGAGAAATATTCACACTCAAATTATTTGACAAAATGTGCAAGAGAACAACAAAAGAGACATAAAATAGATGGAATAACACATGTGAATGGTGCTAATAACTAATCATATTATTACAGTACATATTGTAGATGTTATAGTACACATTTATAATACATTGGACAAAATTCATGAGGCTTAGGAAGCCAATTGGGAGTGTACATGTGAAATGGTGAGATTTGACCTCAATCGCCCCTAGGTGGACAAATGGAGCTCCAACTCAGCCTAAATAGTCACGAACCAAGGTGTGAACATTGGTGAAGTGTGTTGGATAGTTAATGAGTCCACTTCATGTGTGGGTGAGAAGATAGAGGTGAGTGGTAGGCTCAAGGTAGCAATAAATGCTCATAGGAGAGACAAAATACACCAAATACACTACTAGCGCCCCCAGTCAACCCAAACTCCACAAAAGAGGAATGTGAGTGCTCCTGTCATTAAAGAGGGTGCACATGTGCTAGTTAACTGAGATGGAGTGTTGCTGTAGGTGTGAACATGTCAAAATAACTGGATATCTTGCTGAATCAACTTACCTATTCTAAACCATAGGATATCATTGCATGAAAGAAAATGAAATTATCCTAAGGTAAAAAATATGTACTAAGGATGTATTACTGCTCCAGCACCCCCCATTAATCCAGAATTAGTACAATTTATTCAAAATGATTTATTAAGGCCTTGGAAACTAAGGCACAAGTCACCTTTTACAACAATGTTTATTAATCCATGTAACCGAGGTAAGGAGGAAAACCTCATCGGACAAAACCTCCCATAAAATATTTATATGAAAGAGATGAACAAAAAGGTCTTCAACAGGTCCCCTTATTCACTTGAATGAGCTTAAATAACAAATTCTTGGTGATGGACTTGGTGAAGATGTTGTGGATGCCAAGATCATGCATCAATGCATCAAAGTGCTATAAACAAATATAATGTGGAGAGGCCCTTTGATGTTCGTAATTTGATGATGGAGGGGAATCATAAGAATTTTTTTTGATGAAATAATACTATGATATAATATCATAATCAACCATGTAAAATATATCTATTCAAACTCTTTCCCAAATAACATCAAAATATTCAACAAAATCTGCATTATGTGTAGATTCCATATCACGAATAACACCATGAATATTTCTCCCAATTTGATGAATCACATTCATAACTATGTAAAAAATGTCATGAGGCTCTGAAATAACAGAATATATGTCATACATAGAATAAAATATCAAAGGTATGGTGTCTCCATGAGCGAATGGATCGATAAGAAGAGAAGAGTGAGCAACAAGATCACAATTGCAATTGAGCGAACCTGGAAGGTATGGAGAATTGATATTTGAACCATGGGTGGTGAAAAAAAGTCCAAACATATGGAATATAATTCCCATGAAGGAAAATTGTATGGCTTTCCAACCAATGAAATACATACAATACATAACAACAACATATACAAGAGACATTGCATTGGAAACTAGGCAATTTTCAGAATTTCCAACTAGTGAGCTTGAGGGATGTTGGGTATTTTAGTCATGAAATGGTTGGAGAAATGAGTTAATGACTGTAATAGGCTGTATTTAAGCATGTATATCATTTTCAAAATAATAATTGGAAGGATATTATTGGATTTGGAAAGGGGTTTCAGAAGGCACATCATAAGTTAGTGAAAAATGACTAGTTTTGGGAGGAATATTTTATGAACTGACGAGCGTTTATTCCAAGGAAGGGATGGAGGCTTAAGGTTATGATATATCAAAAGGTGAATCAGAAATGGAGCTATCATAAACAGAGAAAATATAAATTGGTTTTACCCATGAACTCAATGCATGCTCAACCTTACCATTTCCTTGCTTGCACTCCCATCTTTTTGCAAATTGTGGAAGAGCATTATGGTTCTCCTCAAGGAGCTTGGTAATAATGTCCATATTATTTCTGAAGAAAAATTTCTCAATATGTGAACCTATGCAATAACCACATGTGGATATTTCTCTCTTGTTTCTCCTCCTCCTGGATCTCGAGCTCACATCAGTAAAACTAGAGCTTTTTGAACTCGATTCCTTCTTCTCTCTCCTTTTGTTTCAAATATTTCTTCATTCTCTGGGATTGATTTGATACACTAGAAACAATATATTGATATTTGTATTTGATGATGATACCCATTTGTATGATATTGTCCTAGTCCTAAGTCAAAGACTCCGTGAAATATGCTAGCGCAAGCATCTTCCAATTTCTAGTTGTAATCCTGCTTGAGTGGAATGTTGAAACATACACCGAATACTCAGGCCCTAACTTAGAAAAGGATGGAAAATATAAGATTATCATATTTATTATCTATGCCACATTGTTTTTTCTGAAGTACTAGTGCTTTAGACATGGTAAAGAAGTCTTCAATGGTCACGTAGTGAGCTGGGCTCTATCTTCCCGAATAGTGACTCAAACTTGAGCCAAAATTCACTCTTTGTGTGAAGAATTTCTATATGAAAGAGGATTTCCCTTGAATTATTGAGTTAGATCATGCCAAAGGCTTGATCAAGTCTATTAAAATACTTAGCATTCTCCATAGTAGAATTTGGCTCGTGTTCAGTTCCCATGGTGACTTAGTAGAGGCCCTTAGACCTCAAATGGATGACCATCTCAGCCTTCCATTAAGGATAATTCAATGGAGTAAGAAATGCTTAATTTTACTCCATCCTGCTTGTGCAACCTGTGACGAAAACATTGTTAAACCTGCAAGGCAAACACTCAAGTTTTCTAGAAATATGTCCTAAACAACAACTCAAACCCCACAATATTTGTTTGTAGCTCCAACTAGCTTTGATACCATGTGAGAATTTTATTCACAATGATATCTAGGAGCTAGAGCAATATTCACACTCAAATTATTTGACAAAATGTGCAAGAGAACAACAAAAGAGACAGAAAATAACTGGAATAACACATGTGAATGGTGCTAATAACTGATCATATTATTACAATGAATATTGTAGATGTTATAGTACACATTTATAATACATTGGAAAATTTCATGAGTCTCAGGAATCCAATTGGGAGTGTACATGTTTCATCGTGATATTTTACCTCAATCCCCCATAGGTGGACCAATGGAGATCCAATGCAGACCAAATAGTCACGAACCAAGGTGTGAATGTTGGTGAAGTGTGATGGGGAATTAATGAGTCCAAGGCATGCATGGGTGAGAAGATAGAGGTGAGCGAGAGGCTCAAGGTAGCAATAAATGCTCTTAGGAGAGCCAAAATGGACCAAATACATTACTAGCACCCCCAATCAACACAAACTCAACAAAAGAGGAATGGGAGCCCTCCTTTCATTAATGAGGGTGCACATGTACTGGTTGACTGAGTTGGAGTGCTTCTATAGGTGTGAACATGCCAAAATAACTGGATATCTTGTTGAATCAACTTCCCTAGTCCAAACGATAGGATATCATTGCATGAAAGAAAATGAAATTATCCTAAGGTCAAAACTATGTACTAAGGATGCATTACTTCTCCAACAGTTACATATCACCCCTGCCTATATTGTTGGTTTTATATATTCCAAGTGAATGACATGCTAGTGGTAATCCTAATGAATACATGGAACTACTAAAAGATGCTTATTTTAAGGCTTGGCATATTAATGAGCTAAACACATGATAGTTGTTGTTAAGCAATTAAACGAAGGACTGATATATATTATGCATGAACTATTGTTCATAATTACTAGTTGCACATGACTAGTTTTGGATTGATATATTACTAGTTCCTATATATTTCAATCTTAATTATTCATTAAACTTATTTGCGATAAGATACTTGTATACTGTATATATGCATGATTATTTCATCTTTCCTTCACTCTCTTATTTTACTCCATTAAGGAGCCGGTCATTAACGTCCTTGAAAAAGAACCTTTTTTGTTTAGTGTACTTACATGATCGGAATAGGGCTCTCCCTAGGGGGCTTCGACTTCCGAAGTAGTCAGGGACAAGTTACTAAGGTGACCGTGGTCACTTTTCGCACATATGCTTGCGGTGGATTTAAACTTCCATTTCAACAGGTAACACACTGCAAATATGAAACATAGACAATCATGTTACCTTCAAGAATATGTAACTTTTATTTATGAAAAATTACTATAGCTCCAAGAAAATGTTATTATCCTAAGATTGGTATTATAAAATTCTAAAACATAATGCATATGTCGATGTTAGGCCTTGGGTTTTGTATGTAAACAATAAAATATCTTGAAAAAAATTGTAGAGTTTTAGCTAATAGATGGTTCTTATGTGGAACTATTTTCCATATTTTTAAGGTTAATATTATATTTTTTTAAATTACAAAAAGTCAAGGAATCCCTAGAATGAAAAGGTTGAGGTTTAGGCTGTGATGTGAGTTTCTTAACATAATCATTTGACTTTTTTTAGTGTTTAGGTCTTTTCCTGCACTTATGCAGGTTCTTTTTCATTTTCAAAACATGTGAACCAATCAAAAGTTACAAAGAAAATAATAAATCTATGTTTTTTACAAATTTGACATATGACAAAATAAAATTGAATATAAAAATTCAAAACAACTTTGTCTTCCTCAAATCTATCTATCTATCTATCTATCTATCTATCTATATATCTTTACATGCATATACATATACATACATACATACATACATACATATTAATATATAAATATAAATATATATATATATATATATATATATATATATATATACTGTAAACATAAATCTTTACAATTTGTGCAATTTCATTAGCAACAAACCATTCTAGAATATGTACATTCAAGGTTGATAAACAAATAAATAAATACAAAATAGACGTGTTTCATTAGTTGTAGCTCTACACCACAATTTTGACACTATAAACCTTAAAGCAAAGCATACAACCCATCTACCACATAAGTGGAAAAATTCATTCGTTCAAAAGTTTTTTTTCAAATTTTAAATGTTCACATAGTAATAACACATGCATGTTTCTATACAAAAGATAGCATTTGTGTATTATTAACATGCATACATTATTGTTCCCTATATTTTAATTTCCCCTCTCTCTTTTTATCTATCTAATTGAACCTCTCTCTCCCATTGTTCCTTACCCCATTCCTTTCTTATCACCCCACTCTCTCTTCTTCTATATATCTAACCCATATCCTCCTCGCATCGACCACTAACCACCCCATCCGTTTGTCTCCCTCTCTCTTCCTTACTCCTTATATCCCTAACCCCATTCCATGTCTCTTTATCTCTCCTCACCCCAAACCTATTCCCTTCCTATCTCTCTCTCCCCTCATCCCCCTACCACTATCCCCATCCCCTTGTTACACCTAAAATTGGTTTCTATGCTCAATCCCCTGAAGTGACATGGCCAATACTTAGCTTAACTTTTTTCTAAACAACTAAAAAGATAAAAAACTTTTGATTGATCTAGTCTTTAAAAAACATAAAAATTAAAACTTGATCCATTTGGCAACTCCACTGTCTAACATCCCTTCAAGAATTTCTACTCGAAGAAACCGCCAACAATTATTCAATCCTCTCCTTGATCCCGAAAGGTTTATTAGGGAAAGATTGAATAGGCATACTTCTCGTAGAAACCTTGAAAATTTAGGAGACCAATCCCTCTCCTATATCCATCACATATTTGTAGAGAGTCATACCTTCCAATCTCAAGAAATGACGGAATTTTACAAACCCCTTGACTTTTCTTAGATATCAGGTAGTCCTCATGAAATTTTGAATGATGCTATGAAGAAGCTCCCCATATTCGAGGGAAATAATGCCATCACTGCCAAGTCTCACCTCCAAAAGTTTGATAAGCACCTGGTCACTTACTGTAATAATGCTACCTCTAACCATGAAGATGTCAAAATGAAGCTCTTTGCTTTATCTTTAGAGGATGATGCTATGGAATGGTACGTCGACCTTGGTGATGATTCATATAAAAATCTTAATGAATTCCTAGAGGGTTTTAAGAAGAAATGGGGGGAAAAGAAGGAACCAAGACATTTGCTTGCTGCCCTTCATAACATAAAGAAGATGAAGAATGAAACCATTGATGAATTTAATACTAAGTTCAGGCGTGTGGTTGTGGACCTCCCTAGATATATCAAGTCAAGGGATGCCTCCATCCTCATATCTTACATCGAAGCTTTCACTGGTGATTTGAGGTACCAGTTAAGGGACAAAGAGCTGGACGATCTAAAAACTGCTCAGGATTTGGCTGAGAAAATAGAAAAGAATATGTAGTCTTTAGGAAAATCCAACATTCTAGGTTACACTAGGGGAAACACTTCATACAAAAAAGAGAAGGGAAAATCCATTGATTTAGAGGAAAAGGAAACCTCTAAAGACCCCATGGAAAAGGTAACTAACATGATAGAAAAATTGGTTACTAGTCAAAACCAACTCATGGAAAATCAATATGTACAATTGAATAATATTCATAACAGAATAATCACAATGGAAAGAAATAATGGACCGAGTAACTTTCAGCCTAAACAGAATTAGGTGTATTAGAAGAAAGCTCCTAAATAACAACCTAGGATTCCAAACCAGTTAGACTCAACTAACTTGGTAGAAGTAGTCATTCCATGGTGTAGACCTTGTGATCAATTCCACCAGGAAAGCACTTGCTATATAGCAAACCAAGTTATAGAACATGAAATGGCCGAGGTCAGTAATCAGGAAACAGCATTAGGCGAGTCTGATCATGTGTACATGGTAGGATGAACCTATCCTTTATCAAACCAGCATTGGAAGCAGGCCACGGATTACGGTTACGAGAAGGATCTCCTTTCCAACTTTTATGGTGTAATGCCTTCTCCGGAATTAATTAAGCAAATGAAGGAAGCTAGATTCAAGGGAGTAGTGTATCAAAGAAGAGAGAATCCATCACCATCTAAACAGTACAAGCCAAAGGTAACCGCTCCTCCCCTCCCAGATCCTCCTATTGTCCTTGAATCAAATATTGATATGGGAGAATGGATAAGTAGTGCTAAGATTCATGTTTATGCAACAGATGTCCTTAAAATTCCTGGTCAAAAAGAAAATTTGTTGAAAGCCTTAGAGGATAGTCAAAGTAAAGCTCATAATATTGTCAAAGAGGATCCTCTTCCTAATAACAATGCTATATTTGAAGCTGAACATATTGAACCTATAAATATGCCTATAGTCCTCAACAGTGTTGATCCGAGAAGAGAATAACACCCGCCTTTTTATGTCTCCCTCTTAGTTGATAACCTTCTCCTTCATAATTGCATGTTAGATTCAGGTGCTTCATCAAATGTCATGACAAGAAAATTAATGGAACAGCTAAATCTAAGGGTCACCCAACCCTACCACAATGTTTGTGCAGTGGATGCAAGAGAAGTTGAAGTGGTAGGGATAATCTTAAATTTACAGGTTAAGTTGGCTAAGTATCCTGATATTGACATGTCAATGGATGTGGTGGTGATAGATCTTCCAGATAATTGGGGTATGTTGCTATCCAGAAAATGGGCTGCAACTATTGGTGGACATATTCAAATGGATTGGACATATGCTACTATACCTGCATCAAAGAACACTAGGGTGATTCTCCACAGAGAAAAGCTGAGGAAACGACATGTAGAAAACCCTAAGAAGCCCAGAAATGAATTTGTTCATTTCATCGATAACTTTGGAAACTATGCTATTTTTGTCAAATTTCATGGCCCCTATTAAGGAAAACATTAAAAATGAAAAGATCGATGAAGTTTGGCAAATGTACTTTGACGGGGCTTACTCCAAAACTGGAAAAGGTGCGGGCATCGTGATCATCTCTCCTTTAGATAAAATCTACAACTTTGCGTTCAGGTTAGAGTTTGAAGCATCAAACAATGTAGCCGAGTATGAGGCATTGCTCCTAGGGTTAGAAACCGCTAAAGATATGGGGATAAAGATGTTTAACATAAAGGGTGATTCAGATCTAGTTGTCCTCCATATTAAGAATCAGTATCAATGCAAAAATGACAGACTAAGAAAGTATAGAAATTCCACATGGGACACTATGGAATGGTTCGATGTACTTAGCATTCAAAAGGTCCATAGGGAAATGAATGGGTTAGCAGATAAATTGGCAGTAGCAGCATCCACCCTCCAGCCATCGGATGAAATGATTAATGGGAATGGAAAGATGGAAATAAATTTCAGATCTTCAATTCCGAATAATATAGAACACTGGCAAGTGTTCAAAGATGATGAGCAACTCTTGAGATTCATCCACAATCTACAAGAGTTTGAAGGTTGCAAGATCAGTCATCAGCAAGAGGGTAAAGAGTATCAGGAGTGCGAGGATAATGAAAGGAATCACATCCCGAGTAGCCTTATAGATTTTGAGAATCTTTTCGATCAATAGGATCATCATAAAAAACAAAAAGAAGAAATAAAAATTGGGAATTATATGGAAATAAACATAGGAACTGACAAAGACCCCAAGTTAATAAAAATCGGAAAAGGTACTTCAGAAAAGGAAAGGAACAATTTGATCAACTTAATCAAAGAGTATAGAGATGTTTTTGTCTTTAGTTATGATCAGAATAAATCCTATCAGGAGGATGTGTTTCAACACACTATTCCCCTCACAGAAGAAGCTAAGGAGGTCAAACCTTTCTGACAAAAACTTAGGCAAATAAATCCTAAGTTAGCCCCCATTGTACAGAAGGAACTTGTTGCAGCTGCAACTGTTTTCCCCATTTTGGCCCCCACTTCATGATTTTAATGTTGTTTTGAATCGTTTGGAGCTGTGAACTTTTTTGTCATGCTTTAGTTTCAGATTATTTTGAAGATTAACTCTCTTCCTGTTTTTATTGTTTATGTTTGAAACTATTATGGATCGCAGAGTTTAGAGTCTGATCGCTGCCCTTTGAACTGCGGAGGTCGTTTAAACAACTTGTTGGAACTTTGTTTCCTTAATATATTATCAGAGGTCATCATTTGTTTACCTTCCGCTGTTGCGGCTCCCAAAGCAACTAGGTACCCACCGTGTAAGTGCTCCGCCCGTCGATGCTTTATCGAATCTTCATCGCTTTGTGTTGGATCAGAGGTCGTAGCCTTTCTTCTTCCACCCTTGCAGCTATGCAAAGCACTTCTCTTCCGATGTCGATGTCTTTCCGATTGCTGATTGGAAGTTTTCCCACCAACGATTTAGGTCAAAGCCCTTCCGACTCCAATGGGATTAACGTTCTCGCAGTGACCGTTGCCTGTTAGGACCCCACTTATGTGGCTATAGATAAGACTAGCTGGCCGATGTTTAGTGTTTTGAGCCACCGATGAGTTTTCTTTTCCCGCCGTTGGTGAGGCTTTAAACCCGTGTGTAGACGAGATAGTGGTGCCGACACCTGTTAAGGTTTCAGAGCAGGAGTGCAATACACGTTCTTTCTTGATGATTACTCATTTGGGTAGATGTAGTTTGTTTTTATTAAAAATACAGTCCCAATGAATGACAGATGTTGTTTACTTGCATATGGATTCAAGAAACTTTTACAAAGAATTGCTGCGCAAAGGCGTAGCTGGGAGACAAGTGGCAGAAGGGAGCTGGGCAGTGTTATGAAAGTTCGAGCCGAAACTGGCAGGGTCCCAAGGAGAGCAAATGGGAAAGAAGGAAAAACCAATGACGACAAAGGCCCAAACCTAGAAGGATTTGTCAGTTACCAAGTGGATCATAAGTGCGCACAGAAAATATAAAATTGAGGATATTCAACATTTTGGGGGACCAAAAGGTCATAGATTTTGGGGGTAACCCAAGTGACTAGTGTTTTTAGTTTAAATATAGGGAAGTTAGAAGTTAGAGGGGATTTTTTCCCGTGGACAAAGTTGTGAACTATTGTTCGTAAGAGGAACTATTTCGTTTTACAATGAGAAATTGCAAATTTTGCCTGTTGGAGAAGGTGCTATGTGGAATGTTTCAATGTGATAAATTGAACAATGTTGAAGGGGAACTATTTCATTTTTTACTATGTTTCATTAACTGTGAGAGCGTTCTGACCTTCTAAATCTATGTTCTTGGCCTAAATGTTCTCTAGTATATCCTGTGATGTTTTCCACTATGAGTAATGGGATTCTTAACTGTTGATGAGCTATCTTCTCATGTATACTTTTATTCATGTTTATATGTTTCGGTTATAAGAATAGCTATCTGTGATTTTCCATAACATGTGAATGGTATTGCATTACTCATGAATTATTATCTAGCTCTCTAGAGATAGCCTAGTTAGTATTCCTGTTCTTGCTTTATGTGCGATTTAGGTGCTTGTGAGTTTTAAGACGAAAGGTAAGAACCTGCGCATCACTTTGTGAATACTCTTGGAATTCTTTATCAAATCTACATGTTAAATAGGCACTTGCATATCATACTTTAAGTCAAAAATACAAAAATATATATGGTGGACCGGGCTGTAACCGATAAAACCTTTAGTTTCTTTTTTTTTTTACCTACGGTAGCCGGACCGCAAACCGGACGGACTCCCTACACCAAATAGTCTCTAGCTAGTTGAGAACGTTGACTGGGGAGAATCCCTTGCTGTTGTTGCCTGCAAATTTCTAGGCCTAAACTTTTTTTGGTGCTAGAAGGAGGGCTGTCAGTGCATGGCTGGCCGAGGAAACCTATTTTCCCGAAACTATTCCACTGGTAATAGTTTAGAAGCCAGTGTGTTTCCTAACCCAATTCCAGAAGAAGAGGGTAGAGAATATTTGTATTCTGTCGACAACGAAGTTGTTAATAACCCGAGAAGACACACTAGGGAATATGTGAAGAATATTGGAGGATTTCCTATCATCCCTGAATTGCCCAGAAGAGAATATAAAAGGAAAGATCGTCCTATATTGGAAGACTCAGTGCTGGTTGGGGATTGGGAAGAACTTGTAGAAACAGCCTTACAGGAAGTTGTACTACCTTTGAATCAAGAAGGCCTTGATACTCCTCACATTTCTCCTGTTCATACTCGTATCCACTCACCCCCTCACTCGCCAACCAGACTCATGGCAGGCGTAAATGCAAATCAACCACCCAACCCACCGAACCGACCACCTGCCTGGAAAGCCAGATCACCTTTAAACCTAGCACCTCTGCTGCACGATTTACCCCAATATTTTGAAAAGATGCTACCCAAATTCGACCCAAATGAGAAGATACTAGTAGACGACCACCTGCAAAGTTTCTATTTGGCAATAGAATGGTTAAGGGCCGGGGAGCATGAGGATGTAGTTTGCAGAGTGTTCTTGCACACCCTTAAAGGAACTGCAGCATCATGGTACTTTGGTTTACCTGCAAAATCTATCCCTGATTGGTATACCTTCGAGAGGATTTTTAGAAGTAAATATGCAGCCCAAAAGACTCATGCAGCCCTCATGAAAGGACTATGCGCTTTAAAGAAAGAGAGAAAGGAGAAGGTGCACAGCTTCACCCAGATATTTGCAGCGTACCTCAAGAATTTTTCTGAAGATGACAGACCTTCGCATAAAGTCCTGATTGAATACTATACCTCAGCTTTAGGACCCGAGTTGGCCATGTTCACCAAAATAAAGGCCAAGCCCACTTTAGCAGAGACCTATGAGGAGGCGGAAAAAGTAGAGGCTGAAAGGGAAAGTATCGAATATTATCCCGAATGATCAGGAGAGAAAAATGTGGGAAGAAAAGCCTTGTTGTTTACTAAGCCTAAGGAAGAGCAGTCACTAGACTTTGAAAGTATGGAAAAAATGATGCAGAAGCTTTCTAATAGAATCATAGACTTGGAAAAGGAAAAGGAAGCCCAAAAGTTCTACAAGCCCTATTACAAGAAACGAGAGGACAACAATCAATCCTTACCCCCTCCGCACAATGCGGCGTCTATGAATTTAACAGAGGTAGGAATGGACAATTTTTGCACTTTCTACCAACAACCTCACTCTGAAAATAATTGTCCTCAATGGATAAACTCGATGACGTTAGTGATGAATCAGTTGTTGGACTCTAAATTAACAGAAGATGGAGATGAAGAAAGAAAAGACGGTAACATGTCAACGAAAGAACAAGAGGATGAGACCATGGTTCTATGGAATTTTGTCTCATTATTCAATTCCTAGGAAGAAAGGAATTGGGAATATGAGGACGTTGTGGAAACGAATGTAACAACAAGGATCCAAGGGTTGGTGAAAGAAGACAGTCTCATGCTCCCAAAGATTAAAAGGCTTCAGAAAAATGTCAAGAAATTTTAAAATAATTCCTCAGCTGATAAAATCCCTGAATTCACCATCACCAGCCAATATCCTAGACAAAATGATACGTTTGCCAAGCCCAATGAAGAAGAAATGAATGTTGATAAATCACATCCCACTGAACCTTAGATGGATTATGACATTGTGGAAGATATAAAGAAGGTAAGGGAGAATATCTCATTATTTGAAATGTGTAAGGTGCCGCAGCAAAAAGAAAAACTTTTGAAAGCACTTGAAGCATCAAAGGAGAGGTTTCCCACTAACAATCAACCCAAAGAAGAAGAAGAAATCGGGGAAGCAAGCATTGGGGGTAATTCTAAGAACAAAAATCCAGCTTTCCTCCTCACGTTTGGAATTTTTAATCACAACATACATAATTTCCTGATAGACTCAGGGGAATCGGTTAACATCATGTCGATATCAATCTGCGAAAGGATAAATGGGCAGCCTAATCCATCCACTTGGATGGTTGTTCAGTTAGATAGGAAAAATGTGAAGGTGATTGGGGAAATGGAGGATGTCCTAGTTCGCCTGTCTTAAATAATAAGGTGTGTCAAGTTATTGATATCGTGGTGGATGATATACCATATGCTTATGGGCTTGTTCTGAGCAGAGACTGGTCGACAAAACTAAACGGATATTTGGCCTCGGAATGGTCACATCTATGGCTCCCGTATAAAGGAAGCCCGAATCAAATCAAAATTTTGAGGGAGCCCCATATGAAATACAACGTTACTCAGCTTGAGGGAAAAAATGAATCAGTGGATTCTGTGTTGGGAAATAATTTTAGTTGAGTTAGAACCAGGAAATTACCAAGCAGAAGAAGCCAATGATACATCAGACGTTCAGCCTGATCTCCTTCGGTTTTCACAGGCTGATGAAATTGACTGTAAAATAGTAAACTTAGCAGTAGGAGTAGATTCCCATACAATAGTTAGCGATTTCTGAACACTTTTTTTTTATGGATCTAAAACGTTAGAAGGGTCTGGGGCCGGCTATGTCCTGATAGACCCTGAGAAGAACAAACACTTTCTTTCATGTAGGTTAGAGTTTGAATGTACAAACAACACAGCCGAATATGAAGCGTTGGTCCAAGGTTTAAGGAAAGCAATCGAATTAAAGGTAAATAATCTGAAAGTTTTTGGAGATTCTGAAATAATTGTAAAATAGATTCGGAATCAAATACATTGTATTTCACCTCACTTAAAGGCTTATCAAAATGAGGTATGGGATTTTCTCAAATTTTTTAATGCATTCAATATTATATCAATTCCAAGACTTAAGAATGAAACTGGTTAACTTTTGGCCACAGCAGCAGCTAGTCTTGTGCCTACTAATAATCGGTGCTCTGTTGAACTGCTTTTCAGGCCCTCGGTTCCAGACATGATTACCAACCTATGAGTGTTCGATGATGATCAACAGATTATAGAATTCTTAACGAATGATGAAGTATTTAAAGGGGCGATTATTGATGATGAAGAACATTAGGCTGAGCTGAAATTTGATAATTTCATCCCTAAACGAGTTAGAAACTTAGAGCAGATGTTTGATTTAAATGAAAAATTTAGAAGACCAGCAAACGTGAAGACTCACAGCTCATCCCTACAATTTGAATTCATAAATCTAGGGACCGAGACAAAGCCCAAATATGTGAATCTTGGAAAATGTTGTTCACCAGCAGAAAGAGATAAGTTCATCAGTCTCTTTAATCAATATAAAGATGTTTTCTCTTGGACATACGAAGATCTAAATACATATGAAACCATTATCATCCAACATGTTATCCCCATCAAATCTGGAGTCAAATCTTATCAACAACCTTTAAGGAAAATGCACCCAAAGTTGGATTTTCTAATCCAAAGTGAAGTTAAGAAATTATTGGATGCTAGAATTATTTTTAGGGTCAGACACTCTGAATGGGTTTCCAATCTGGTACCAGTAAGGAAAAAATCTAGAGAAATCAGGCTATGTGTGGATTTCAGAAATTTAAATCGCGCTTCAGATAAAGAAAATTATCCTGTTCCACCCATGGAGCAACTACTACAAATGGTCTCAGTTTCTGAACTATTTTCTTTATTAGATGGATTCTCAGGCTACAATCAAGTATTATTAGCTGAAGAAGATAGATTGAAGACAACATTCAGGACCAGATGGGGAACCTTCGCTTACCGAAGAATGCCCTTTGGGCTTATAAACACTGGAGCTACATTCCAGAGGGCTATGGAAATAGCTTTCCATGGTTTTATTGGCCGTAGTGCTATAGTGTACCTCGATGATATTATGATATTCTCAAAGAGGAGAGAATAACATGTATTTCATCTAAAGCAAATTTTTGAACGCTGCCGAAAATACGGTATCTCACTCAATCCCAAGAAGTGTGTGTTCTCTGTTACGCAGGGTAAGTTGCTGGGTCATGTAGTTTCAAAGAAGGGAATCTCTACAGACCCAGAAATGATCAAGGCCATTGAACATATCCCCTTACCCCATAATAAATAGGGGATGCAGTCATTTATGGAAACAATAAACTTCGTGTGAAGATTCGTGCTAGACTTCGCTCAAATTGTCAAACCTCTGCAACAAATGGTTAAGCAAAGTGTACAATTCAAGTGGACTGAGGTTGAAAAAAACGCATTCAGCAAGATTAAAACTGCTATTAAGCACGCGCCCTCCCTAAAAATCCCAAATTTTGAGAAATATTTTATTCTGTACACATTCGCATCTAATGATTCGCTAGCAGCTGTGCTTACTCAGAAGCAAGATGGTGGAGATGAGTTCCCCATATCATTTATGAGCACTGGTCTACAAGGGGTCGAATTGAATTACCCAGCTATAGATAAAAAAGCTTACGCAGTGCTCAAAGCGGTGAAACAATTCAGGTCCTACATATTAAAAAACCTAACTAAGGTAATCGTCCCACACCCAGCTGTACGGTCTCTTTTTGTACAGAAGGAGTTAGGAGAAAGAAGGGGTAATTGGGTAACAACTCTTCAAGAGTATGACATCGAGTTCAAGCCAGCTTATATAGTTAAAGGGCAAGGGTTGTGGAAATTAATAACTAAAAATGGAAACAATGAAGAACATTCCTGGGAAGACAAGGCTGAATTACATCTGATGGATGTATGTCATCTGTTCACAGCCCCTGAATCTTGGTATCGAGATCTTGTGCATTACCTTCAGACAGGATCGTTTCCAAAACACTGGAATTCTAAGCAAATAAGAACGTTGCATCTTAAATTATCCTCCTATCAAATTATTGAAGGAATATTATTCAGAAAAAATTACGACGGAGTTCTTCTTCGATGCTTAGAAAAAGAAGATGCGAAGAAGGTAATGACAGATTTGCATGACGGGCCTGCTGGGGGAAATTTTTCAAGAGATACTATAGCTCACAAAATTCTCAGAGCTGGATACTATTGGCCCACTCTTTTCAAATACGGACACACTGTTATAGCTCAAAATGACACATCTCTACTTGTGACCACTGTCCCATGATTCCGTCACATGTTGACATTTTCCATGATGGCACTTCATGAAAGTCACTGAATGTCACTAAAAAAACACCTATCTTGGAGGACCCATATCTTGAATTTTGTAACTCTGTTTAACCTCATCCCTAGACCGTTGGAAAGGTATTTCTATTAGCTAAAACTTTCTAAAAGACACTAAAGTCTGAAAATGCCCAAAAGTATCCCAAAAATGCGTTTTTTGTCTATACATGACTTTCCTTAAGGAAAACCCATGGATGATACGCGAGTTGCTCTCTTTCGTACCCGTGGATATAAAAAGTTGCTCATATACACGACTTTATGTACTATAAACCCATGTATACTTTTCGTATATGTGACTGTCCAGTTATGCAACCCGCGGATGCCTCTTAAAAATGGCAAAAAATGCATCTTTTGATTTCGGGTAGTTTGGGTAGTTATGCAACTAACTTCTTTAGTTGTAACTACTTTTTCTTCGCCCTTAAATATTCCTTAAGCATATAAATAGAGGTAGGGAGGTCCATGAGAGGGGACTTGAATTTTTGCATTGTTATGCTAGAGGATTTGGAGCTCTCTTTGCCCACATCTTTTCCCTAGAAGCATTCTCCTTGTGCTGCATAGCTTGGAGGCTGAGTTCCTTGGAGAAGAGAAGCAGCAGAACCGGATCAAGGTTTCATGAGGTGCCGAACTTGAAGAGAAGGTAAACTTGTACTTGTTTTCAAGATTAATAAAGATGTGATGTCCTTCTTCTTCCGAAATCATTGTTCAATGTGTGATTGAATCTCTATTTATGATCATATGATGATGTTATTCAGATCATTAGTTCATGTTTATTTGATTATCATTGTTTTATATGTGTTCATAATGGTTTGAGGAAGGTATAATTCGTTTTGCAGGTCTCTTGGAGAAAGAGGAGCAAGAAGAGGATTGAAGAGAAAGCTTGGACCAGCCTTCAGTTTATCAGGTGTGGACCTTTCTCATCTCTGAAGTTGCTTGTGTATGCTTGCTGAACATTATCCATCCACCTTTCAACCCCAGTATGTTGATGGCCTCTTAAACCCTAGCCATAGGACACTTTCCTTCACAACAGAACTGGCGACTCCACTGGGGATAGCCTTGTCTGTTTGGGGTTTCTCTATATTTCTTTCAGTCTTTTGCATTGTTTTAGGTCCTTCTTACCACTTAGGAACACCTTATAAGTCTGATAGCACACTTCCCCTGCCTTCCTAAGGCAGTTTTTGACCTTTTTGGGAGTTTTTGCACCCATACGTGACTTGCTTGACTGAACAATCGCATGTCTAGTTTGACATACGTGACTTGCTCTATTGTAAACCCGTGTATGATCCGGGACTTGTCTGTTGTACAACCCGTGTATTCCCCTTTAAACAATGCTTTTTCCTCTTTTGTGATTTTTCTTCTGTTTGAAGGTGTTTTGGTAGGTCTTTTGGGGTCCTCTGTAGGTGCATGACTCTAGGGAGTTAGTGTCATCCTTTTTCCTTGTTCTTTATCTATGTGGTAAGCCTTTTATGGCATTAGGGTTTTCTCTTTGCTCTTTCCCCCACCTCCTTTGCTTGGCATGATTTTTGGCTTATGTTTCTGATCAGCCTCTGTTAGTGATATTTGTCTTAGTTCAGAAGCTTGTTGGTGTTGGTTTCCTTCTTGTTTTGTTGGTTAACTTCACCATGCCAAAATAGTTGACTTATCTTTTATGCAAGCCTTCCTTCCAAGTAGGGTTTATGCTGACTTTAGTTCAGTCTAGAGTTTGTTTGGTGGTCGTATAACAGAGTTCCTTTTTCTTTGTTCTTGTTATTTGCATGATTTTAGTTTGTATGTAGTTTTTCTTTTGCATTTATAAAAGAAAATTAAAAAGAACCTATACTTGTTTGTGTTGCTTGAACCCCACCTCCTTCTTTGGCTTGACCTTGTTGGACAAGGTACTGAGCAGCCTTTGTTTGTAGGTTTAGATTGATACTTGGGACTTCTTGACCCTTGTTTATGTCAGTCTTATTGCTCAGTATTTTCATTCCAAAGTTGTTGGCTTGTTTACCTTTGTGAGCCTTCTTTTCAAGAGAGGTTGATATCTAACCTTAGGGAAACCTAGGGTTTGTTTGTAGGGAGTAGAGTAGCTGTCTATTTTCTTTGCTTTCATTACTTGCTTGCATTAGTTGATAGGCTGATTTTTCTTTTGCATTTATAAAAGAAAAAGACAAAAACACATGTTTGCTTTATATGCATGTAGATTAGGTTTTTAGTCTAGATTGCATGGCATATCATTATTTTTGAAAAAATAAAAAGAATTTGTTCTTTTGTGGTTTTCAAGTTTCTATTTGAAAAATAAAGAGAATAGTTTTTTATTTTTGCATTTCATATCTCTTTGCTTAGTCATTTTGTTTCAACTTTGATTCAAAACACCACATAAGTTTCATGCCATTTGCCCTCTGACTAAAAACAGCTCTTAAAATAAACGATATAATTTAAAAATTACTAGTAAGTTTTATTTTATAGGGTCATACACCAACTAGCTCAGGATATACTTGTGGATTAAAGAGTTTTAACTCTCCACAAGTGTTAAAATTTCAGACGTAGTTGGCCAATCACTAGGTAAATCATTTTCTACGTTGATTGTATCTAGGAAACTCCTCTCAAACGGGAGTTAAGCACGAGGTCGCGTGGAGACTTGAACTGAGGAGATAACCCTTTGATTCCTTGTCAAAGCGCAGACCAAGGTTTTTACGCATCTGGGGATTCTGTCTTAGACAGGGTTTCGGGCTCAGCTACCCTGCCCATGCGTACAAATCAGGCTTGCTACTGTCCCCACAGACTGTCAATATAGTTAAGGTAGCCTTTAGTCTCTTTGACATCTAGGGTTCATACACAGGTACACCGAAAGGTTATTTCTGGTTGACCTTGGACAGGCTTGGAAGGTAACCCCGGTAGAAAGTGTGGGAGGGCAGTGGGTGATTCCTCCACTTATGCCTAAGAACATCTACAGGGATTCCAAGTAACTGTCTCTCAGCTTTCTTCTGGAAAGTATATCTTATACTTGTTTATCTGTTTGGCTTTAGGAATTTTTAGTGAGTGATTTGTGGTTTGTCTATACTTAGTGTCCCTTTAGGTGTGTGCTTTGTAATTTTGGTTTCCTATCAACCTCATAATTTGTCTCCTGGTTTGAAACTATGGCTAACAACCCTTTGAACACCAACCAAGAGATCCCCATGATGGGAACTCCTTGTAATATTCCTCTCACGGGGAATGTTGGTGTTCCCTTGATGGCCACCCTGAATCTACCTGGATTCACCCTAGGGCTACCGGTATGGTTGTTTTCCACTCCAACTGTCCTAAATGCTCCTGATGCTTCTCAAGTAAGATCCTTATATCAAGGGTATCAAAACACTGCTTCCCCTTCATCTGTAGTTGATTCTCCTCCTCCTTCTACCTCATGCGGTGAAAGTACTGATACTAGAAACCGACAGTATAAAAGGAGTAAAATAAGGAGGAATAGGAAGAAGGCACATAAGCAAGGGGGCACCTGTTCAACCTCTGCAAGTCAAGTTGAACCTCACCACCCAGCCTCTGTGGTTCATGCTGGGGGCACCCATCCAACCTCTGTAGGCCATGTTGGATGTAAGCACTCAACCTCTGCAAGTCAAGTTGATCTTCACCATCTAGCCTCTGTTGATCATGCTAGTGGGATCCTTCCAACCTTTCTAGGGCACGTCGGATCCAGTCACTCAGCCTCTGTGGTTCATGCTGAGGGCACCCATTCAACCTCTGTTGTTCAAGTTGAACCTCCCCATCCAATCTCTATTGTTCATGTTGGATCCATCCACCCAGCCTCCGTTGTTCATGCTGGGGGCACACACTCAACTGGTACAAAGAAGATTGACCCTAGCCATTCAACCTCTGTTGTTCATGTTGGTGGTGCCCATCCAACCTCTACAGGCCATGTTGGATCTAGTCTCTCAGCCTCTGCAAGTCATCCTGGGGGCAGTCTCTCAGCCTCTATACTTCATGCTGAAGACAATTCGTCAGCCACTGCGAGTCATGTTGACGCTGTTGAAAAGACTACCCGTTCAAAACACAAACCCAAGTTTCCTTGTAAGCTTTGTGAGGGATACCACATTACTTATAAATGCCCTTCTATCGTGGAGGTGTGAAGAGTTTGGATTCATGGTCATCCTGTTTTTGAACATTCTAAAGCTTTTCAACAACCAGCCTCTCTTAGTCAAGTTGGACCCAGTCACCCAGCCTCTAGTGTTCATACTGGGGGCAAATTCTCATCCTCTGTAGGTCATGTTGAGAGAAAACAGTCAGCCACTGCTATTCATGTTGACACCGTTGAGAAAACTGGTCGTTCGAAGTACAAACTTAAGTTCCCTTGTATGCTATGCGAGGGAGATCATCTTACTCACAAGTGCCTTGCTATCGCAGAGGTGCGAAGAGTGTGGTTCAAGACTCAAGAATTTCCTTCTCCTGAACAACCTATAGTTTCTCAACAACTTACTCAACCTTTGGTTGATCAAGTGGTCGAACCAATCTCAGATTTGGTTGATCCCACTCTTCTTTTGGAGAGTGATCCTAATGTGATTGAACCAATGTCATCTTTGGTCAATCCCACTCTCCCTTTAGAGAGTGACTTTCACAAAGCGGTTGAATCGATTCCAGTATCGATCAATCCCACTCTTCCTTTGGAGAGTGAAGTGTCTACTAGTCACATTTTCTTCGCTACCAGTTCAGAACTTACTGAACACGGGGGCACTGAACTTGCTTCGGATCAACCCCCACTAAGCTCTCGGATTGCTTCCTTTGATTGGGATATCCTAGTTGAGCCGCGCCTTCCTTCTAATGCACCTTTCTAGATAAAGGTCAAATTTGAACCCTACACGATTGCTCGTTGTATTGTTGATGAAGGAGCCTCAGTTAGTATTTTGTCTACTCATGCTTGGCGAGGCATGGGATCTCCCAGCCTTGTGTCGACTGCTAGTCAGTTACTGGCGTTTGATAGAAGAGCTTGTATAGCCTTGGGAATTATTTCTCAAACACCTATTACTTTGGGTGGGAAGGCCATCTTAGTTGACTTCATGGTGATAGAAGACTCCGTGGACTTCAATATGCTCCTTGGATGTGATTACGTCTATGCCATGCAAGCTGTGGTGTCAACATTCTTTTGTGTGATGTACTTTAATCATGGCATAAATTGTCACTATCAATTAGTTGGATTTTCTTGATCTGTCTCTTGACCTGACTAGAGACCAGGTCTTTCCTTTATTGATTCCTAGTGTTTCTATAGACACTACCCCGCCATAGGTGAGCTATGTGGCCTTTTGTCCTTTGTGTTCAATTTCTACTGAGAAGAAACCTCTGTTTTCATGCTTACCTTCTCGGGACTTGGTCCCAGTAGTTGAACAGGTGAGTCATCCTATACAGACTATGGAGCATGATCTCCACTCTATCAATCCATTTGAAAGTTTAGACATGTGTCCTATCTCGGATGATCTCCTTCCTTTGGATGAAGTCTTCCTAGAGTCTTTGATACAGTTTGATCTTCTTTTGGATGTTGATTCAGTTGTGACTGTGTCTAACCCTGATTTGCCTAGTAAGCCTGACATTTCTTCTTATGTTGGTCTTATTGAGTCTTTTGACTCTTTCTTCGAACAGCAAGTCAGTGATCCTGATGAGTTTGATTTTTCTTATGAATTTTGCAACTCTTGTGATATTGAGTTTGTACCTGCAGGATCTATATCTGTTGTTGATTTTTTCTCTCCTTCTGAGGTTGATATTATTGATTATAAACCCTCGGATCTTGGCACTATAGAGTCTTATTTCGTTGATTCTTCCTTGACTACATATTTTGTAGAAGATAGCAAAGCTACATGTGTTTCTGCCAAAGTGACCTGCATCAGATCTTTCCTTCTGAATATGATCCTGATGTTGTTGTTTCTTGGAGACGGGATTCTTAGTTGGATTCACAACTGTTTACTAGCCTCACCTTGTGTTTCAAGTTGTAATTTCATTTGCATGTGCCCTTCTCACGCTTATGAGCCTCATGCCAGCTTCCACGCTTTTATCTCATTGTATAAGCCCTCATCTTTGTTCTCATCATTGCTAAACCTTGTATCATTTTTCCTTTGCAACTTGAAACCCTTTACGTTGAGGAGACATTCCCCGAGTGTCTTTATCCTACTCATGTTCCTTGCATTATGCATAGGTTTGTTCCTTGCGCTTGGAACTAGTTTCGCCTGCTTATGACACTCGTCTCCTCGCATTTAGAGCATTCTTTTTTCTCTCCTTCGAGCTCGTTAAAAACAGTAAGGAGGCCACGAGTTGACTTTTTCGGACTCGTTAAAACTTCATGGGAAATATTTCAAGTTTCTTTAGGCCCAAGTCTAACTCCTCAAAATAGACTTGACTGCCGAGTAAACTTGTCCGTTCAGGATCGTTAAGAATATGTGAATGGGCATGCATATTGGTGGTAGGTTATCTCTTTCTCGGACCATGTGGAATAATACGAGAAAGGATCCCTCTCTTTTCTTTGGAATTGAAAAGAGTATTCTCAGGCATAGGTTTATCTCTTTTCCGGAACTGAGGAACTAAACTTACGGAAAAGGAACCCCCGGTATGAGCTTAGTTTTCTCTTTTTCATGCTCTGGACTAAAACATGAAAAAGATCCTGAGTGTACTTTGTGTCTTTGTCATGCTCGTTAAACCCTAAAGAACAAAGAATCGAGTTTATTGTTGTAAGCCCCATTTCTCGTAATCAAATGGATCTTTTTTAGTGATCTTATCTTCCTTCACACTCGTAAAACTTAGGCTATATACTGCTTTTGAAGGAGCATTGGGTAGGTGGTAATTTAACCTTTTTCAGACCTTCCTGACTAAGTACGAAAAAGGTGCGCCTTTTCTTCTTCGGAAATTAAGAGAGTTCTTCTTTGGTATGTTTTATACTTTTTCGGCCTTAGGAGACTAAATTGTATGAAAAAGGACCCCCCTGGAGTCTTCTTTGGAGTTTTCAGACTCTCTAAACTATGAAAACACCATCGAGCATGTACTAGTTCGGGCTCGTAAAATCCACGAATCAATGCTTTATCAATCATTCTTCTTTCTTTTATTCGAGCTTGCCAAAAATGAAGATAGTCGTGAGTTTGCTTTCTTGGACTCGTTAAACCTTTACAAGAAAGAGGGGAAGGGAAGTTCATTCACATGTTTTTTACATCATGGAAGTAAGTCTTGTTTCCTTGAAAAAAGCACCAATTTTGAGTCTATCAACAGTTGTGTTCTAATATTTTGACCTTATCCTAATTTCAGAGTTTCTTACTCCTCCAGTTGGTCTTTTTTCCAATTATATGGGGAATCTATCAATGTCTTCTACATTGTAGATTTGTTTCGTTGGTACTTTTGTGTCAAAAGATTCCTAAGTCACTTTTGTTTCGTGCTCACTATTCAAGGATTTGTTGATGTATATGTAACTTCGGAATGTATTCTTCTATGTATTTCATATATTGTAACCCGATGTTTATTATGGGATGTTTCTATTATGTATTTGAGTCATGTGGTCATGCCCCGATGTTCCGATCGAGAGGATTAATAATGTAAACAAGTCATATCAAGTCATTAGGTAAGTCCCCATAGTTTAGTGGCACTTGGGTTATTATACACTAATTAAGGTGTAGGCTCAAGTAATTAATTATAAGTTAAGCCTACATGGTTGAGTGCACTTCAAGTCAACGGAAGAATATAAATAGAGAGTGAGAGTCTCTCTATTTATCACTTGTGACTTAGCTCTCTTGCTCTCTCAAGTGTGGCGCACCTTTAGAGAAGGAAATACTTTGGCTTGACAGAAGACAGAAGGTTGCTGTTGTGTTGGGAGGTCATCTTACTGTTTTGGGATCACATCTTGTGGTGATACTATCTTAGAGGAAGTTGAGGGGTTTTCTCCATTTATGGTTTCCCCTCCTAAAATCTTTGTGTCTCTTGTCTCTTGTGATGTGCTTATGTGATTGCTGTGCTTGTTATTCTCTCAGTGAAAAGATCTTAACATAATGCTAGCTTAAATGTTGAAAGACGAACATGGTATCAGAGCTAACCTGAGAAGAAGACATTGTACAGCTACAGGAACTAGGGATTCATATTTTTTGGATCTTCCTCCACATATTTTCAGCAAAATTATGCTAGGATGTCTCTCCATTGAAGGGTGCATCTTTCTGTCGATGCGAAATTCAATTTCAAGCATTTTCAGTTTCGATGTGGAAATTAGGGCTTTATACAGAAGAGTAATTTTTGAGTGAGACCTACATAGGATTTTTCTCCTCATCAAAACCGAAATTTAGAGACCTGGATCAAGAAATTTGGTTGGGTAAATCTCCGGGAAAGTCAAACCCTAGTTTGACCCCTAGCTAGGAGAAACCCTAAATACTAAAACTGCTACGTTTTGGTACAGTCGCTATATGCCACGATTGGAGAAGTCTCAGAAGCTGAAAATTGTAGAGGCTGAATATAAAATCCTGATGAACACTGTGTCCAAAGGGAAGCCTCTTATTCGCTATATTCGGGGAGATATGATCTCTCCAATTTAGGGTTCTATCCTCTTCCAGAAATCATCCATAAACAGGACACCTGGGGAGATTTTCAATATCTTGGGCTACAGAGGTCCAAATGGAATTTATGAAGATGTTCCAGAAATGGAACGGACTTTAATTTTTGTGGTCCGAATTTCAGACTCAAAAGATGAACCAGTGACACGTGGCATTCCGTACAACTTCGTTGTTCTGAACAGTCCAGTAACAGGTTACCTTGGGAAAAGGATCATAAATCCCAAATGGTGAAACCAATGCTGAGGAAACCTGCGGTGTTGGATCCGGGACATGCGAGGTTACCTCAGTGAGAAATTTTAGACATAAAGGATCAGTAATTTTGGAGATATCACAGAAACAGTAACAGGAATTTCTGCAGAAGAAATCAGAAAATTAGGGCTTCCTGTTCCGGGAGTTTCCCTTCATTGTTTTCAGAAAAGGAGTACATTGGACAGCTCCATTTGAAGAGATATATCTATTCATCCAATCAGATCTGAAGGATTCCATGTTTTGAAAATTAGGGTTTCTACGACAAACCCTAGATCAGCAAACTCCGGGACAAGGGCGGACACCTCAAATCGGTAAGATCTAATCCTTTGCTATTTCCATTTGAGGTTCTCATTTCAAAGTGATCAGCTTGATGATAAGCTTGGTGAAGTTGACAACTTCCAATAATATAAGTATTTTATCTCTCTGGATTGGACACCTACATGAGCATAGAGGTTCCAGTTTCAGAGGGAGACGAGGCCAAAGAAGACATCATGCTCATGCTGCAGAGGATGATGAACCTTCTAGAAAGAGATCCAGATATGAAAGTGAAGATTCTTCAAGCGAGGATGAATATGTTCTGATATCAGCTCTCACAGGTAACATTACTCATGGAAGTGATTATTGGCTCATAGACAGTGATGCTTCCAAACATATGACGAGATTCAAGGAATCCTTTGTAAGACTATCAGAACATGAATCACCTCACAAGGTGAAACTAGGACATGACTACCAATGTCCAATAAAAGGTAGTGGGGAATCTTCATACAAGCTAGAATCTGGTAAGTCTCTAACAATGAAAGAAGTATTGTTTGTGCCAGGAT